>CM052548.1:83873529-83895281 GCA_028533065.1 Trachops cirrhosus
AAAATGATCCCGAGCACAGGCAAGCAAAAGAGAAACAACACAAGGGAGATTCAGGTGCTTTCCCTGCCCAGTCTGCTGTGTGGACGTGCGGCTCCCTCTGTGACTGTGTCATACAGCAGCGATGGGTTGGCTTCCGTCACCTCGGCTCCACGGGCACCTGCCCACGGAGAGGCGAGGGTCTGAAGCATTCACAAAGGCTGTTTTTCAAAGACTGCAAAGAGTAACCGTTTTTAAAATGTTGAATAAATGGAAAGCATCCATTCTATCTTATTTTTTACTCAGTGGGGAAGGTGTGCACAGAACAGGCGCCCTCTGGTGCCTGTTCGGGGGAATTTCAGCGGAGCCGTCTCGGGATCAGCTGGGAGAGTGGGTCTCCGTGTTCTCCCCACGAATGGGAAGCTGTGGTTACAGGGCAGGCAGAGGAACTGGGTCGTCATGGTAGCAATGTTTTGCGGCCCATGTGTATTGAATCAACCAGTCATCTCCTTAAGCTCACGCAAGGTTACAGGCCAATTGTATCTCCATGAAGCTCAGAAACTATTCCCTTGACTCAGCAACTCCACTTCGAACGCAGGTCAGGTAACGCTGTGCACCTGTGTCCTCGACGGGCCTGGGAGAGTGGAGCCCTGGGGGCAGGTGAGGCCGGTGGTGGGGAGAAATTAAACACAGGTGGTGCATGACGTCACCGAGCGTCACACAATTGGAAATGGATTTCGGAAGTTCAAGGCGAACCCATACCTAGCACAGGTTTACTGCTGGGGAAGGAGCATCACCCAGAGCTCAGCAAAAGGCTGCTCACAGGACGTGACTGGGCGTGAGGGGAAGGAAATTTGAGAGATGGTGTCAGTGCTTAGTTCTGCTGCGGGAGCCTGAGAGGATGACGAGGGACAGGTGAGAGAGAGACTTGCGTTTGCCGCCTGCGGCTCTCCAGCCTGAAATGCGGGTGAGTTACCGATTCGGACAGTAGAATCCGTGCCCCCAGACTGGAGAGAAAGCCAGCACAGGTGCCTGCTGCCAGGTCGCGGCACCAATCCTAAACGTGATTGGGTCGCCCGCACAGGAAGGTCGGGAACCCCGGTGTCGGACCCGGGATTGCTCTGTTGTCTTAGTTCTCAGAAACCAGCCGAAGCATACCAGGGGGCACGGTTCATAAGCAGTGAGCCCCTCACCCCTTAGGTGAGGAAGGGCCTGGGTCCATTTAAAGATCTCATTGTTTCTTCCCCAAATTGGTATGACTTTCTCCTCCATTGTTCCTGGAAGTTCATGTTCATTGGAAAAGCCTCACTAAACTGCAATCATTTTTCTGCCTGATAGGCTATATCCTGAAAGATTAAAGGCAGTATCGGGACCAAAAAAAAATAATGTTCTAAGAGATATTCAAATATAGCTCTTAGAAGCAGAAATTAGGCCAGCTGATAATATAAAAATGATAATCCAGATTAAGGTTCGTTCTCCATTGGATATTGGTGCTTTTTATCCTAGAAAAACACCCAGACTAGCCCCAACCAACCTTGCACAGCTCCTCAGAGGAGAGTCCTTTAGGGCCTGCGTGGGGCATCGAATCCACTCACTTTCCAGGTATTCGCAGAGCACTACTGGCTGTCAAAGCCCGGAGGAGAGCCAGAGAGCCCAAAAGAAATGGAGCTGGGTCCAGGCTCCCGAGAAAGCCGTAGACCAGGCAGAGAGGCAGATGCACAAAGGCACAGCTGCAGCCGAGTGCCACAGAGACGTCTTTCTGTGTTTGCACAGCGGACAGAACAGGCGGGGAGGGTCTTCGGGAGGACTCCCAAGGGCTGCCAACTACGGCAGGGGCACTTCTTTCTCTGTGGCCCTCACGCCGTTGTGATTCCTTTGTCGATGAGCACAACTAAAGTCACACTCACAGTGGTTCTCAAATTCTATTTGCTCAGTGGCTCCCTCCTGCAACTTTTCGGCTCGTGCGTCCTGAAAAACGCAGACCCTGGATCTTTGGGGCATCCCTAGAGCTTACATTACACGTGTTTCCAAGGTTGTCCATTTCACATATTCTGGGATGTTTCTTCACTTCTCTGGAAACTTTTTATTAGCAGCTTGCTTATCTAAGTAGAGAGAAATGCTCTCCCTGGGCTCGCCTTTGCCCTCATGACTGCAGACTAGCTGCCATTGCTCCAGCCATCACAACCACATCAAAGGCCAATGTGTGGAGTAGGAGAGGGCTATCAATGGCCACCCTTCTGTATCAAGAAAGCCCCAAATTTCACAGCAGCTCCCTGGCTCTGTCATGACCCTTACTGGCTTCTATTTTCATCTCATCAGCTAGAATCTGGCCCCAAGCCCTTCCCCAGCCCCTCTTCCACAGATGCAAAGGAAGCTAGGAAAACAAAGAAGGAAAAATTTTAATATCATAATTCAGCACCTGGAGAGGAGTCAGAAATTCCCCAATTTCAACTTGGGTTTTGATGATAACAGAAGGGAAATGAACTGCTAGAAAACATGTTTCCCTTTGAGGGTAAATGAATGACCCCCCGCCTCCCCTCCAAATAGAAACCGGCCCTCCACCTGTAACCGTGGGCGGGATGCTCCTGCTCCCACACTCAGCTGCTCTGCATCTTTGTGGGTCTCCTGACACCTCCCACTCCCACTCACCCGCAGTCATTGGGTTAATTTGGGGCTTTAGAACACCATGGCCCACAGAAATGGTAAGGTTATGAATGCACGCGCTCACTAATGCAGCTGGCTTTCTTTTCGGGCCGGGCAGTAGCCACTCAGGTGTGCCCCAAGCTTGCACTGGGGAAGACAGACGGTTCACAGTGAAGTCACCTTTGCCTTCCCCTGTTGTTCTGAGGAAACGTGTGTGTGTGTGTGTGTGTGTGTGTGTCAGAGATCCGAGCAGGCGTTCTGACGAGAAGGGTAGAAGTGTCACAGAAATGCATGTCCCCGTGACCCTTTCTGTGCGGTAGCACGAGGCTCTGACTCCTGAGAGCAAGGTGGCAGCTCGTGCAAAAGCCAGCACGCCATGGCCTCTGTCACGGCATCGGCCGCAGGCCCCCAGCACGGCCCCTGTGGGTTTGGTTCACGTCACCGGGACAGAAATGGATTCCCTGCCTCTGGTTTTTCTGTTTGACCCAGGTTCTCATGGCAAATATGCAAGAAGACAAAAAAAATTGTAAGACCTGAGCTTTAGAACTTTGTATCAATTTTATTTTGATATTTTTAAATATCAGAATATTGAATGTTTAAAAACTTTATTCAATATGTGCTCATGGGTGCATTGTGTGTGTTCCAGCCGTGTTCAGCTGCAGCTGCCTCCGAAGTCACGAGGGCCCGGGTGAGAGAGAGTCGTCGGCAACTCGTGGAATGCGCTGGCATCCCGCCCCGGTCGGGGAAGTGTGGAGAAGGAGTTCTCGCCCCGCACAGAGGCAGTGAGGCATGAAGGCAGCTGCAGGCGGTCCTCGGAGGCGCTGCTGTGACTGGTTCCGTGGACGCCGCCCGCCCGCGCCCGGGCTGCCGAGGCTGCGGGCTCTCTCCGTGTGCCCGGACTGGGCAGGCAGGTCAGTGTGGGCGTGGGTCATCAGCGTCCTGTGGGTGGAGTCTGGCCTTTCCCATTAGAGATGAAAACACATCCCAAAGCATAACTCTGGAACAACACCAAGGCTGTGCACTGGGTAGAAAATAAATGCACACAGACGTAGGGGTGTAACCCTAAAGAGAAAAGCAAATGGATATTTGTGAGGCACAGTTTAAAATATAAAATTGGAGAAACAAACACTATGCATCCATGAAAGTGTTAAGCGTGAAGAGCTGGTGGCAAGGGGATAGAGTTAGGAGGCAGTGCAAAAACTGGCACCGGTTTGCACTCCCAGCATACCCGGAGACTCGCTGCTCGGCTCGGCACAGACAGCCCGGGGCTCACCCGCGCCACCAGAGGGGAGCCGGTTATGGGTGCTTTTATTTCCGTTACTGTGCCATTGGGTTTGCTGTACTCATGTGCCCACATGAAAATGGGGGACATAGAAAAACCTTTTAAAAGGAGTGAAAGGATAATCAATTCCAAACACCAAATACACTCGCAACCACTGGAAATTTGGTTTCCTGTCAAAGACACGCCCACGATCCTCGTTCCCCAGGCAACAGAAACCACTGTGAACTGCACGTGGGTGGTGTCCTTCTCATGTGGAAGTGTTTGCAGGGGAGATTTAGGTGGCCCCCACCAGGATAACAGGGCGGGGCTAGAATGTGCATCTGTTGCTGGGGAGGGTTTAAAAGGGTGCGGCCAGTTTGGAAAACAGTTTGACGGTTTATTAATATGTTAAATACACTCATCGGTGACTTTACACCCAGGGAGTGGGAACACAGGCCTCCCCCGTGACTGTGTTTCTGGCAGCATTTCCCATACTAGCCCCCAGCTGGGGAGCATGCAGGTGTGGACTGTGAGTGGAGAAATCAGACAGGGCATTCTGTCCCAAACGCTGGCTCGGGGACAGAGAGACCACCAGAGCATGTGGCAAAATGGTGAGCCTCGAGAATGTCACGCCGGGAGATGAAAGGCAGACAGGAGCCCCAGATGGTCCAGCCTATGGACACAGAGGGTCTGTCTGGCCAAGGGGTGTCTTCTCCCATTGCACTGTGGTGACACTCCACATCTTGTACACACTGACCCTCCCTAAACTCTACGTGAGGTCAGCCTAACAGAACACCAATTACACTTCAGTAAGGCCTTTGTAAAACAATTGGCATTAACCTTTCATTTTCTTTCCTAGGCTCTGCACTGGCTGGACTTGGCTTAGCCAGAGTTGATGGTGGCCGGCGTTACCACGTTCAAGGGTGCGGATGGCAAAGGCTCCCTGACCACAGTGGCGCTGGTGTTCCCGGCAGAATAACGCACGGTGGGGCCCTCCGAGGGGACAGTGTCTCGTGGGCACGTGCACTTTGCAGTGGCCGCAGCCACTCGCTGCAGTTCAGCTGTGGTTTCCAACCTTCCCAGGAGGAGAGATTCGGCACCTGGGACACTCAGACACCTCCCTCCAAAGCCACCACTGTGTGTGTGCGGGAAAGGCCGCAGGGCTGAAGCTCAGGCCGCGGACGCAGAGACTGAGAGAGAGAAAGCCCCCTGGGACTGAGGAGACAGCCCCTTTTTACTGGAGGCCACGGCAGAGGGAGCGCCCGCCATGACCGAATCCCGGTGCCACTGTGATGTAGACACAGGCAGCCAGAGGCGGCCCTGCATGCCCTCGCTGCTGACCGCGGGGGCCCTGAACTTGACCTCCTGTGAGCCTGGAAAGGAGCCTGTCCTTGCATGGGTGGCACACACCGTGCGTGACGCTGGCCAGAGGACGCGCCACACAGGAGGAGCCCACGAGGGCCCGCCCCCGGAAGGCGGGGCAGACAGAGAGCAGTTTTGCGTCTCCTGTGGTTCGGCAGATAGCGAAGGTCGTGGCTCCTCTGGGTTCCCAGGGACTGCAGGCACACAAAGGAATGAGTGACATTGTAGATGGCCATAAGGGACACGAGGGAGCTGTTGGCCATCAGAGGACCGTGTGCCCCCCACACGGGTCTGTGCGCCTCACCTCCACTCTCCGCCCCCTGCTGGAGCCTCGGTCCGTGACCTTCACCCTCTGTGTCACTACAGGGGAGGCCCCTCGGGCGGGGATGTCCTCGGGGGGTGCTTCCTGAGGGTCCGCAGCCCCACGATGGACGAGGCAGTGCTCAGCCTCAGATACGGTCTCACACTTCTCCCTGAGAAGCTCAGGGTCACCGGTGTCACTTAGAAAGCGCCTGGAGGGATCCAAGGTGGTAGCGGCGTAGGCAGAAGCCACACTCACCCCCTCCCAGGACAGAACCGAAAGTGCTGCTGAAACGCAGAAAATCATCCCGAGCAGCGAACCAAACACACGCTGGAGAGGAGCCCTCTGGCCGAGGACTTAGGGGAGAAGCCACCTCACCACAATGAGGCTGGTGGGGGGTGCGGAGGGGGCGCGAGAGGGCGCGAGAGGGCTGGCCGGGCTCCCGAGGGCGGTGGCCGCAGTGCTGGGAGGATGTGTCAGCAGCCGGGTGGGGGGCTCCCCTGGGGAAGTGTGGGGTCTAAACCCCAAGCTGGGCTCCCCAGCCTAGAACACCGGAGCCAGGGAAGGAACCCGGGTAGCATGCAGCTGTGAAAGCGGCTGGGCTTCCTCTGCCCGGCAGAGACGCAGACACCCTCTCAAGGGGCCCACACACAATTCTGCTTGCAGCCCCGTAGCCCGGACTCCGGCAGAGAGGACAGAGGGGACTAGACATACATGAGGAGAGTCTGGGGCTGGTGGCTCTGGGGAGAGAACTGAGGGAACAGCCACCAGGACCCCTGGGCTGAGTCAGTCCCCACATGCAGGAGCCCCCTCTCCCCGGCCGAGCAGTCCCCTCCAGGTGGCGTCGGCCTGAGGGGAAGCAACAGCCCCGCCCTGTGCAGCTGAGTGGGCTGCTGAGGAGCACAGCCGGGGGCAGCCTCAGAGATCAAACCTGGCAGAAGGCCTACCGGCGGAGGCGGGTCTCTGGGAGCCGGGAGACGCTAGCTGGCCTCCCCCGAGCCTGGTCGTGTCTGCACACACCCAGGCCCGGCAGAGGGAGCCTCGAAGTGTGGGCCACTGCTGGTCCGAACGGGTGGCCCAGGGCCCGTCCCAGGCGGCATCTGACACAGGGCTGCACCAGAGTCTCTGCAGATCCACCTACGACAGAAACACACACTAAGGGGCAGCCGAAGTGGGAAGGCAAAGAAACAGGCCCCAGATGAAAGCATGAGAGGGTTCTCCCGAGGAAGGGCTGAGTGAAACGGCAACAAGCAATTTATCAAATAGGGAGACCGATGGTGATAAGGATACTCAACAACATGAAAAAGGACCAGTCAGAAGGGAATAATGCAGCATCTGAGATAAGTAACACACTGGAAGGAATGAACAGTAGGTCAGTCGGAACAGAGGGTCGCATCAGTGATTTGGAAGATGAGGTAGAAAACACTCCCTAGCAGAGCAGCAAACAGCAAAAATAAATTTTTAAAAAATGAGGAGAGTATAAGAAACTCTCGGGACAATACGCAGTGTAACAGCATCTGAACCGTGGAAATACCAGAAGGAGAAGAAAGTGAGCAAAGGCCTGAGGACCTTTTTGAAGACATAATGACTGAAAACTTCCCTAATCTGGTGATGGAAAACACACAAGCCCAGGAAGAGCAGAGAGTCCCAAACCAGGTGGAACCAAAGAGGCCCACACCGAGACACATCGTAATTAAAATGGCAAAGCTCAAGACAAGGAAAGAATCTTAAAATCCACCAGCAAAAAGCAGTTACTTACCTACAAGGCAGCTCCCATTAGACTGCCATCTGATTTTCAACAGAAACATTACAGGCAGGAAGAAGCTGGCAAGAAATATTCAAGATGATGAAAAGCACAGACGCACACCCAAGGCTACTTTACCCAGCAAACCTGTCATTTAAAATTGATGGAGAAATAAAGAGTATCTTCCCAGACAAAGAAACGCTGGAGGAGTTTGTAAAAACCAACCCGGTACTGCAACAGATATGAAAGGGCTTGCTTTCAGAAGAAGAAAAAGAAAAAAACACACAGAAGGAAATAGTTAAAAAATAAAGTGGTAGTAATACACCTCTGTCAATAATCACTTTAAATGCCATTGCTTAGATGCTCTAATTAAAAGACGTAGGGTCGCCGAATGGATAAGAAAACAAGACCCACACTTACGCTGCCTCCGAGAGACCCACCTCAGATAGAAAGGTACACACAGAGTGAAGGTGAGAGGATGGACGAAGGTATTGCCTGCAAACGGAAGGGAAACAAAGCTGGGGTAGCAGAACTTCTATCTGACAAGATAGACTTTCAAATCAGGCTACAGCAAGGGACAAAAAAGGACACCACATAATGATAAAGGCAGCAACCCAACAAGGGACACAACCCTTGTAAACATTTACGCACCCGACATAGAGCACCCACACATGTGAAGCAAATCTGGATGGACACAAAGGGAGAGATGGACGGAAATACAGTCCCGGTCGGGGATTTTAACACCCCATCGACATCGATGGGTGAATCTTCCAGATGGAACATCGACACGGAGACAGTGGCCTTAAGCGGCACATTTCATCGCTATGGAAACAGCATCTTACTAATAAAGCAGCAGAATATACATTCTTTCCAAGTGCACTTGGAACGTTTTCTAGGATAGAGACCACATGTTAGGACACAAAACAATTCTCAATAAATTTGAGAAGATGAAATCATACCAAGCATCTTCTCTGACCACAATGCTATGAAACTAGAAATCAATCACAAGAAAAAACCTGAAAAATATATAAGGACGTGGAAGCTAAATAGCCTGGTATTAAATATTGAATGGGTCAACAGCGAGATCAAAGAAGAAATCGAAAGATACCTCGAAACAAATGAAAATGAACCCATAACAAACCAAAATCTGTGGGACACCGGGAAGCAGTCCTAAGAGGGGAATTCATTACATTACAGGCCTATCTCGAGAAGTAAGCAAAAGCTCAAATAAGTGATCTAACTTTGCGCTTAAAGGGACTTGAAAAAGAACAACAAACAAAGCCCAATGTGAGCAGAAGGAAGAAAATAATAAAGATCAAAGCAGAAATAAATGAAATAGAGTCTAAAAAAATAGATGCAAAATATCAGTGAATCCAAGAGCTGGTTCTTTGAAAAGATGCACACAATTCACCAACAAGAGAAACAACCAACCAGGAGACTGCGGGGTGAGGCAGGCCGCTCGGCCTCTCCTGCATGTTGCCAGTCTCCCCCAAAGTCAAATGGGGAACTCCCCAGTCTCCGGTCCTCCCGCTCCCTGGCAATCTTCCCCCTGCTAGGAATAACCCTACACCGTGGTGGAACCTCCTGGCCCTTCCAGAACTGGTTCAAACAGTGTCTTTTCAGGGATCTGTTCCTCAACAGACCCCGTGCAGGCCGCACTCACTCACTCACATAGTCTGGCAAGGAGCACAGTTTCTTTCTTCCAGTCCCTGAGGTTCTCCGTGCTCCTGCCGAGGACTCTGGAACTCCGGGAGGAGGCTCACGTCCAGATTCAGAGCTGGGTCTCCGCCGGGCAGGTAGCGAGTGCTCCATACAGTTTACTGAAACATTTAAAAAGTAGTGTAGGGACTCCTGGCCCTGGTTGTAAAACATACCCCCACATTTCAGCCCCAGACAGACTAACATGTATAAAGAAAGCACATGGTCAATAAAACCTGTGACAGTCCATATTTTTCATTGTATACTCATCATCTTAGTTTATATTAAATGTTGTGTTTTGTATTACTACTTGGATATATATTTAAAATAATGTTTAAGTCAGTTACACTTTGTTTCAGTGTGATTATGTTTAAATGTAATGAACGTTACATTTAACAAGTTAAAGTCTGCTAGAAATGCTAGCACAGGGAGCTCCCATAGGGCCCTGGGCCAGGCCCACCTCACAGAGACAGACAAGAGGAAATAAAGCTCAACTCAGCCAGTGCTGAGGTTGAGAGAGAGCAGGATGCTGTTTACTGCTGTGACCATGGATGGGCCGGCCCCTAGGTGGTTCCCAGAAAGGACAGGTGACATCTTCTCAACGGTAATGGGGACAGTACTGCTCTTTCTCCTATGACTCTGTTATAAAATGGTTCGGAAACACACAGCACACTTCTCCATGTGACCACACAGAACAGGATTCTGTTTTTGTGAACCTGCCGCCAACCACACACGGAAACCCCTTCAGGTCTGAGCAGGATTACTGTTGATCCGTTTACCGCATGCTTAGGTCCTGTCCTTTACCATTGAAGCTGCTTACCCGTGTTACCCGATGACCGAGCATCCTCAGTGTATAAATAAATCACTTCTCTATTCATTTTCCTGCAAATCTACAAGCTAGTTAGCTAATTAAAAATAAATGAAAATTTCCAGACCTGGAATAGGAAGGACTCCCGCCTCTAGCTGGGCGGGTTAAATGACATTGTGTAGAAGTCATTGCCTTCAAAATGATATTTTGCTATTCAACTGGAGAATTTCCATTATTCATCGGTTGACCTTTTTATTTCATTGTGCACTAATTAGCTGCATAATTTAATTATGCATAAAGCCCTAATTGATGGCATTCAGGATGTCCAAATGGCTCTATCAATCAGCAGGAACAAATTGTGATTATTACACGGTTTTGTTATGATTTACTCCAAATAAACAAGCATATCTCATGCAGTGTGTGCCTTGATTCCTAAAGATAATCGGGATCTCGGAAGTACCCGATGAATTTTCATGAAGGTTGAGACCTGTGCCGGACACTCAGGCTCATTAGCCCGGCGACGAAACAGGTGCTTACACACACTGCCTTCACAGTCTGTCTTCCCGATGCTCTCCCCGTATTTCACCAAACCGGTGAAAACTTAGGAGACCTCGTTGTGTCTCTTTGATCAATATCCACAGAGGGAAGCAAATTTGAGTTTTAGGAAATAAATGAACTCTTTATACCCATTAGGATATCATTGCATTCCTCATTGCTTTGTTTCTAATTGGGTTTTTTATTTTTAGTAAAGTACTTGCCCAGAATTTAAAGAGCCAATGCGTTTTGCAAGGTCTCCTACAGGTGACCACATTCAATGCTTGTAATATTTTTATATTTAGCTCTGTAAGTATTAATATTTTTAATTCCTAATTATCGATTCTCATTCTGAGACATTTATTTTTATTATAGAAGATGGTTGGTACCTCACGCCCTCCCTTCCTCTCGCCTACCTTATCCTACCCTCCCCCACAATACATTCCCTTTCTTCTCCTCCTTCTGTTTCCTTTCATTTTTTAAAAGATTTTATTTATTTATTTTTAGAGAGGGGAAGGGAGAGAGAAAGAGAGGGAGAGAAGCATCAGTGTGTGGTTGACCCCTACTGGGGACCCGGCCCACAACCCAGGCATGTGCCCTGACTGGGAATCCAACCGGCTGCCCTTTGGTTCACAGGCAGATGCTCAGTCCACTGAGCCACACCAGCCGGGGCTCCCTTTCCTTTCCATGACTTCACTTCAACCAACACTAACTGTGTCCCTGTGACAGCACAACAACAATTCCCCGCCGAGCTGTGCACATCACCAGGCTGCCTTTCATTCTCTGATCATCTCCCCTCCACCCGGGACAGACTTAGCGCCCTGTTCACGCAGCTCTGTGATGGGTGGTTTCCTTTCACCCTGGCATTCCGGCAGCTTCCTTTTGGGTGACAAATGTCACCTGGAGACTTCGGACCTGGTCCCCTTTGGGCTGCTGTCCCTCCCGGCCAGCTGCACAGGCAGCCCCTGGGTCTCTGGGCCGTGGCTGAGGGCCACCTCCCCTGGTTCCTGGATGGGTTCCCGGGCTCTCCCAGTCCCTGTCCTCTTTCCTCTGGGCTTGCTCGCTTGATGGGAGTGCACACCCCGCCCCGTGCACCCCTGGCACGACCATTCAGGGTCACACTGTGAGAGCTCATTGTCCCAGACTGTCTCTGCTACGTCACCAGACTCACTGACTGCGGCTCTGTGACTGATTCTCATCAGGAATGTGTCTTTCTTCACGCTGTGAAAGCATTGTTCCAATTTCTCCTGGCTTTCACCAACATTATTGAGAACCTAGTGCTGTATGTCAATTAAAGATTCGGACCATCGAGAAGATACAACAGTTACAAACACACACCAGTCAAGAGACCCTCACAGCACTAGAAAGGAAAATAGACAATTTTACAGTAACAGTTGCAAAAGTTGGTGCCCCGTGTTCAGCGTTCAGCAGAAGGAGAAGGCAGAAGGCCAGCAAAGAAACAGGAAGACAGCACTGGAGAACATGCCCACCTGAGGCCAGGCTGGGGACCCTGCCCAGGGACACATGGACACAGACACAGAGGCACATGCCTCTCCAGTGCACCGGGAGCACCCACCAGGAGGGATGCCTTGTCAGGCCACAGAATAGTCCCAGTAAACTTAGAAAGACTGAGACTCAAAGCATCTTCTCTAACCTCAGAGGAATCAATGAGAAGCTAATAATATATACTGTGTTTGGTTGGTTTTTTTTTTCTCTCTCGTAGCAACTTTTCAAATTAGTATCTATTTTGTGTGCTATCAGTACAGTCTCCCCTGCCCCTCTGGATTAACACTTGCATGGCATAGTTCAATGTCCCTCATTGCACATTCAATCTATTTGCATCTGTGAATCTAAAATGTTTGTTACTTTATTTGAGCCAAACTGACGACAATTGCCAGGGAGCAAAACCTCAATGAGCTGAGAGAATGCTCTGGAGAATGGCAGTTTTGCTCCAGAATACACGACAATCAGAAGAGGAGGCCTAAGGGGTTCGGTAAAGTCCTTTGGTGGAGCGGTGGGTCAGGGAGGCGGGAGAAAGCAAGGCAGGGAAACCTCTGGGATTGGATAAAAGGTAAAATGACAGACACATCTTTCACGCGGTGGGTGCAGGGTAGTGACAGCCCACAGTGACCGTGATAACAGTAACCATGAGGGGAGTTGTGGTCCCCGCCCCCCACCGGTGCAGTGCCTGTGCTTTGAGGGGTCCGGAAAAGGGAAATCTGGCATCCCAGGGGTGTAGTATCATAGGTGCAAAACCACAGCAGACGGGCTCGGTTAAGGTCAAGGCTGACCTTCGTTAGGGAAAGATACCAGCCTAGAGCATGACTACGGGCCACGACCTGCTTTTAGTTAGAGAGTTTTCAGTTTCAGACCCTCCTGTGTGATTACCCTCAGTATCCATGTCTGCAAGGCCGCCACGCAGGCCCTGCTGAGCCGGTCAGTTCAGTGTGTGGCCGCTTCTCACCCTCACAAGGTGCCCAGTGATTGGTCGGACACTAGCCTAGAGGTGGCTGTGAGGGTTCTGTGTGGGCGTGTCACCATAGGGTTAACTTGTCCATGTTCATAAATACTCTAACGCTCTTAAACCTGTGGTTTCATGTTTTACATCGGTTTTAAACATTTCTCGGCCCTCACCTTCTCGCTCTCCCCACCTCTCTTCGTTTTGGTCTTTTTAAGGAGATTGACTCTGCTTTGCGTTTGCAGATCCCATAATTCGGTTTCTGAAAACCTGGCTGGCCTTTTTCTATAGCGTTTTTTGCTTTAAAAGTTTTTATTTTGAAAAAGCACTTTTAGAACAATTTTATATTTATGAAAAAAGAACTGATGGTCCCCAGTTTTCTAACCCTGACACCCAGTGTCCCCCTGCTGGACCCCTACGTTAGGGTGCCATTGTTACAACGAAGGAGCCAACGCCGATAAACCACTTAACGGAAGCTTACGGTTCACTCAGATTTCCTGCGTTTCAGTTCACGTCCTTTTTCGGCAGCGGGGTCCCACCCGAAGGGGACATCCTGTGGCACTGCCTGCTGGCGTCTGGGATTTCCCTCCTTCTCCGTGAGGTCCGCTCAGTCCGACGCTGTGGGAACTTGGCACCGTCTCACGACATCCCTGGGACTGTGGGCTTGGGCAGTAAAGGTGACAGAGGAAAAGGGCCGTCTTTACGATGTCACACACGGACGGACTGCACATCGCCACATTGTCACCGCGCAGCACTGGGGGCCCAGCTGCCCGCCGCCCCTTCTGGGCAGAATTGCAGTGGCAACTGGAGGAGGTCTTTAGGGGTCTTTACTCCCCAGTAGTCCCTTAGGCCTGTCGAGTCTAGCTGTGACCGCTTCAGCCTACCAATTAAGGCTAAACTCCGGCACCTGAGTTCCCCCAGCTTTTCCCGGTGAGTCGTCAGTCATCGTGTTCCTGTAGGGTTAGTTTACAAACTAAAACAACATAATCTACAAAAGCTACGCAATTTTGGAAGAAGGGCAGGCTTCTGCCTCAGAGTCTGTTCCCTCCAGAACCCCCAAAGAATAACCCTGCTACCCTCTGCCGGGCCAGCCCAGCCCCAGGCTGCACACGGAGCTCCTTCACATCCAAAATACCGTCCGCTGGAAAACGCCGGTGCAGCACGACCGTCCGGGCATCCTCGAGGGAGGAGAGCCCGGGAGCCCAAGAGGTCCCGAGAGCCAGAGAGAGCCCCCCCGGCGCCCGCGAGCCCCAGTGCCCGCGAGCCCACCCTCTCCCTGTTCCCATTGGCTCTTCGGGCTCGGCTTCTCAGCCAACCCCGCCCCAGACCGCCCCCAGTCGCTGCGGCAAACTCCGCCCACCGCCGCTCCCTGCTGCCCCCCAGTGGTCTGAGCTAGTATCTTACATCTCCCTGTACCAGCGGGACTCCTGACCTTGGAGGCTGAACTTGACCACCTGCCGAGGTGGTGTTTCTAGGTCTCTCCACCGCGTGAGCGTGTCCCCAGCCTTCCCCACGCTGCTCTCCGTGGAAGGGAGTCCCGGTGCACGGCACACACCGCCGGGGGCGGTACGCTGCCCTCCTCCTGAGTGCGGCTGCCCCCTGGGTTACAGGAGATGCTCCCCTTTGCGCGTGCACACGCGCCTAGACTCACGGAGGTTCACACTCTGTGCTCTCGTCCTACGCTGCCTTATTCTGTCGCTGCAGCTGTTCCAGGTTGGGCCAGGGAGGCTCGCTCATACTCCCACCGAGTATTTTCCGCTCGTTCATTTCCATTCGGGGGCCACTTCCCTGGGTTCTGGCTCTAGTCGTGGCTCCAGACTCACATCACTCCCTGGCCCTGTCATCGACTCGGCCATGTGACCAAGGGTCTGGTTTCTTTCACTGGAAAACGGTGATGGAGACCCAGACTTGGGCCCCAAGTGTTTAATTGCGAAAGGGCATCTATTCTTGTCAGCTCCCTCAGAAGGAAAAAATATAGGTGCTGACTTGTGCACAGGCATGCGCCCACGAATACTTATCTGCGCATATAACCACGTGTACCCGCAGTGACCCCAACACGAGGCTGTAATGCCAGCTCCAGCTCCAGCTCCAGCTCCAGCTCCAGCTCCAGCTCCAGCTCCAGCTCCGGCTCCTGACCACGGGGTCACTCCGCAGTGTTCTCCCGGCTTGCCTGTGAATTCCTTCTCCAAAAGTGAGGAGCCTTCCGCCACCTGCTGGCCACTCACTGAACTGCTCCATTCCAGGACGTCTGGGGAGCAACAGCCGAACTGTTAACCTGTGCGGTCTTTGTTATCCGCGTTATCCACTCGCGTGCAGCTGTTCCTTCTGCCCTTAATCTGTCAGGTTTCACTCGCTCCACGTTCGCCAGGGTCAGCACCTTCCCACTCCTTCCGCAGCGAGGTGGCTTTTGTACTTGAAACAGTTCGATTCCGTTGTTAAAGCCTGCGTTCCTTCCAGGGATTCCTTGGCCTTCTGGATGACTTTTTTTTTTTTCGAAGATTTTACTTACTTACTTTCAGAGAGGAAGGGAGGGAGGAAGTGAGGGAGAGAAACATCAGTGTGTCACCTCTAACGAGCCCCCTACTGGGGACCTGGTCCGCAGCAAGCCAGGCCTGTACCCTGACTGGGAATCGAACCAGCAAGCCCTTGCTTCGCAGGCTGGTGCTCAACCCACTGAGCCACACCAGCCAGGGCAGCCTTCTGGATGATTTTAAGTTACATGCATTAAGCTTCACTCTTTGGGCTGGGTTTTGAGAAACGCATAATGTCCTCATCCACCTTTACGGAATCACACAGAATGGCTCCCAGCCTTTAAAAGCCCCGTCTTTTGGTTATTTGTTTTGTGACCCACTTCCCAAGCCCCAGGCCACCACGGACGATCTCATTATCTCTACAGCGTTGCATTCCCAGAAGGCCCTATACTCGGAATCGTACTGAACGTGCATCTTCAGGCTGGATTGTTTTTCTCAGCAATAAGCACGGAAAGTCTCGCCGTGTCCCCTAACGGCCGGGCAGCTCCTTTCCTATTATCGCTGGGAACACGCTCTCGGGCGAACGCGCTGCGGACTGTTCGCTGTCCACACGCGGAAGGACACCTCCTGGCCGTCAGTGTGGCGAGGACGAGTGAGGCTGATGTGAACACGAGCGTGCAACTGTGTGTGTGAGCAGAAGTTCGGGGCATGCCGGGGCGCGTGGTTACACGCAGTGAGAGTGATTATATTTGTAAAGCTGAAAATCTGTCTTCCTACATCGCCGGACCGTTTGGCGTTCCCGCCAGCAACGAGCGGGAGTTCGCTCCACCCCGTTGCCAGGACTGTGGTAGTTTCCACGTTTTGCATTACAGCCCTTTTTAGTAAGTGTGTAGTGATAGCGCACGGTTCATTCAGTTTGCAGTTCCCTCATTTGAAAGAATTTCCGCCATCTTTTTACAGGCTTAGCTGTCACTTAGAGGTCTGTTTTGATAAGGTGCCTCTCCAGGCTTCTGCCCACTTTTTAATGGATTGTTTTCTTACAGGTGAATCTCCAAACCTCTCTGTCTGTTTGGGATAGAAGTCTTCTGTCCGATAAGTAGTTTGCAAATATTTTCTCCCAGGACATGGCTTCTCTTGGGATTCCTCTAACCATGCCTGTCACAGAGCTGAAGTTTTCAAGGTTCATAAAGTTTTACTTGTCCCGTGTCAAGCACTTGATCAGTATTCGCGCTGTCACTCCAGGGGTCGGCCGTGTGGCTGGCGGTGCTGCGATGCTGTTGGTGGTGCTGTTGGCTCCCCGAAGGTGAGCCCGGTGGGGCCGAAAGCCCCCAGATAAACACCCCACTTGCTTCACGATGTAGCTCAAGGCAGGATCTTATTCACAAAACACATCACTCATACAAATCCAGCACTAATATTGTCGTAGAACCAAAGAACAACCAAAAACTGCCCTTGAGAAATACACAGTTAAAGAAACCTAAATTAGAAATGTTCAGAGAGCAAGTTCACGTTTATTCCCCCACATTACGAGCCTCTCACTTGGGTGCATTTTACTGTGATTTAACAGTATTGCTGGTTTGGCTTTGAACTCTGTGTGCAGAACCACGAAGACAGGCATCAAAGTTGTTTCATCGACTGAAAAGTTCTTGCTAATATACGTATTTATTTTGTTAGGAAAGAAGAATTTAAACTCTTTTAAAACACACAAAATTTTAGTTTTGGGTTCTAAAAATATATATAGATTTTTTCCATACAGAATATATAGAAATCAACCATTAGGTAAAGAGTATTTCCAAGGACGCTGGGGACATGCAGAAAAAATGGAATCTTGAATGAACCGGTAGTTTAGTTTTAATTAGCGACGTGAACTTTCATTTATCACAGACCCAGAGCAAAGGGACAGTTTGCTACAGCGCAGACCCGCGGCTCACCTCTGAAGCAGGACACTTTCCAGGAGGGTCAGACGCAGGCTGAGAGGCATTTGATGGACGTCACCCCACTGACTGATCCCCTGCTGCCCTGAAGCCGCCTGGGCACCTGCGTGGCCTCCGCAATGCGGAGCTATACAAAGGGAGCGGGGAGGGGGGGTCCTGCGCACCCCGCAGGGTGCCCTAAAATCCAGTGTGCCTGCTGGGTTAGAGCTTCGATGTCGGTTTTCTTTGTTTTTGCCTGTTTGCTTCTGATTGAACTTGCGTCCTCAGGTGCGCGGTAGTGGCCTGGCTAAGGAGTCCCTCCGGCGGGCGCCGAGCCTCTCCACCTCCCGGTCCCGTCTGATGCGGAGCTTCAGCTGTTAGCGGACGCAGCATCAGGTGGCAGTGGCGGGAGTCGTCCTCTGCCTCCGTCGCTCACGGACGTCTGGGCTGGGGGCAGAACTGTGCGGATCCGCAGGGCTGCGGCCGCTCATCTTCCGAAACTCCCAAACACAGTCTTGCCGACTTGTCTTCGTTGGGATGACAGATTTGTTCAGGAGAGGCACGTTTAGGGGCTGCCACCGCGCATTCTTCTGGAAGGAATCGTTCCAGTTTAAGTGGCTCCCTCGAAGGCCGAGTCCCGGGCCCAGAAGGGACCTCCTGGAAAGAAGGGCCGTTTCTCTCATGTGGTTCTGGTTCTGCTTCAGCGCGGGAGCTGGTTCTGCCAGCAAACGCCGGGTTTCCTGATCATCCCGCGGGCCAGCCCGCACATCCCGTCACACCCCAAGTTCAGCCTCTGGTCTAGTCTCAGGCCCCCTCGTCTCACACACAGTGGGGGTCCCGGGCTCCACCGTCTTCCCCACATTCAAACACTGTCGTCTGTGTCGCAGGTGGTGTTGGCATCTTTTCTACCTCAGTCAGCAGTTGTGATTGTAGGCCTGGGTAGGAGAGAGTATGTAGCGTGTACTCCTGTATCAAAGACCTCGTACCAGGTCTTCCCGGTGCTCGCTCGCCTTCCCAGGCGCTCCGAGATTCCTCCTGGAATCATTCCTTTCGCGTGCGGAGAGCCTACATCAGTCTTGCTCGTTGGGTATGTCTCTGTTAGCAACACGTTGCTTTTCCGCTGTCTGGCAGCGTGCTGGTGCGCACTGCATTGCCCGAGGATACTGTAGCAAGGCGCAGAGTTGCAGTTGAAGCTTTCTGCGGCAGGAGCCTCCTGCTGGTGGCCCCAAACCACAGCAGTCTCTGCGGAGGGGAACAGCCTTTCTGTGAGGCTCGCATCTCACCACCCCGCCCCTATGGTATGATGAACAAAAACCGCACCTTCGCGTAATGATCTTTAAGATGCGATGAAGAAGATCCGGCCATGCAGACTGCCAAACAGGGGCGCAGACGCCACCCCGCAAAACTTCATCTATGATATGTTTACTCGTTAAAAAAATAAAGTTAAAAACTTTAAGCCCTATGAAAAACTTACTGAGACAAATGCTTATTGTTCCATGCTTATCCCACTGTAGCGCCACGATGTTTCGACGTGGTTTTGTACACTTTTGCTAAATGTCAGGAATATAAACATTCTGAGAAGAAAATGACCCAGACTCCAATGGTTATTTTTCTTTTAAGTTTTATTATTAAGTAAAATTGTAAAGCTTAAATTAATTTAAATTACATATTGCTATTTCTGTGTGACAAGTAAAATTATAATCTTCCCTTTAAAAACATACGTGTGGGGTGTGTCTACTTATCAAAGCTTTCCATGTACTCCAAGACGTTGAAATTCCTATTTCTGTATTGTATCATAATTTTCTTTGCAGGGTGAGAAAATAAGTCCACAGCAATGATTATAATTATAGTGGATTATGTTTTACAATATCTAGGTCCTTATGGAGATAACTTCAAAAGGATAAACATCAAAGAAAATAATAGCATAAATTCCACAATAGAATGCCATAGAAAAATTAACCAATGCAAATGAATAGCTTTGGAAATGTCTAATTAGGCAAATACCTAAAATATAAACTAGTTAATCATCCAGAACATGCTTAATTGTCTATTTCAGTTTAAGACCAATTAGCTATGGATAATTTAACAATAGTTGTAACCATATGTAAAATTTCAAACTAGATATAGAAGATACACTGTCATTCCATTTGTCTGTGATTGTTTTCTGAATTTAATACTGGCATAAAAGAAACAATACAGCTCAGTTTTCTAAGGACATCTTTATTAAAACTTACTGAGTTTGTCGGGGTGGTGGTTAATAAAACTGTACAGATTTCAGGTGTACAGTTCTGTAGCACGCTGTCTGTAATACTGCTCTGTGTGTTCACCACCCAAAGTCAAGTTTCCTTCCAGCACCTCGTAGCTGCCCTGAAGGCTCTCCCACTTCCCGCACCCCCTTCCCTTTGGTAAAAGCAGGAGTTGTTATCCACATCTACGCATTTTTTCTTTGCTCAGCCCCCTCACCCTTCCCGCCCAGTCCCCCAGCCCCCTCCCGACAGACAGCTGTCAGCCAGCTCTCTCTATCCAGGCCTCTGTTTCTGTTTGCTGTTAGTTCAGTTTGTTCATTAGATCACACGTATAAGTGGAATCATGTGGCATTTGTCTCTCTCTGACTGGCTTATCTCACTCAGCATAGCGACATTTTCTCATTTCAGTCCATGGTTTGCCTATTTGTAAGGCACGCTAAATCCAATGAAAATGGAAATCTTTCTACAGTACAGGCCGTCCTCACACGGCCTCTATCAGCGAGATACATAGATATTTGATATCTTCCCTATGAATTTTTAATACTCTCCACTCCGTGTCATCTGGCTTCTCTGCAGAGAGAAGTAATTTACGCATGCAAATCACTGCTCTTCACTCTGTGTTCCCGAGGGAAGCGAGGGGATGCATTGTGACGAGTGCATTTACCGTCACCTTAACTGTGACTGGCACTGGTGGTGTTTTCATGTGACGGGTTTCCAAAGTGTTAGCATAGAACAAAACAGAATCCATATTAATGAGCATCGCTGTATTTTTGAAAAATTATGGGACAAAAAAAGTCATATCTAAAGGGAAGATGGGATGCTGTCTAGCCCAGGAGGAATCAAATATTGTGGTAGCAGAAAATTTAAACAAAGTTAAATCTCCCAAACGTGATAGGAGAGACTGGTAACTGCCACACACACACGCACGCACACATGCACACAGAGGCACGAGTGGGTGAGTGTGAAGGAGTTTAACAGACAGACTTCCTTCTGGGTGAGGAAGGATGGACACCATCTCCTGATCACAATGGGGGGGCGGTGGTGTCCGAAGAGGAAGCACAGCGCATTGTTAGTGGGGGGGATATCATTCTTCAGTGAGGGTTTTGTTGGTGAATTGAGACAAACTAAAGCATCCTGAGCTTAACTGACGGCCAGGTTTCGCACACAGCTGTTGCGTTAACTTTACCACCCTGCTGAGCGTCCTGTCCTGCCCCATCTCATTGAGAAAATGCCCACCCCGGCCTGCATGTGGTTCTGGCGGCCCACCCCGCTGGGACCTCCCCCCACCCCGCCCCCCATGGCTCGGACCTGGGACCAACCGTCTGTGAAATGGAGCCAGCCAGGGCGCACCTTTTGCCATCGTGAAGGAGTTGGAGGGAGGGAGAGTCAGGGATGAGAGCCTCCTCGGCTCAGAAGTTCTGGGGTGGGCGGTCAGTGCCTCCTGCCCGGAGAAGCTGGAGAACTGGAACCTGACACGCGGAAGAAGGGAAGGAGCCGAGGGCATGAAGATGGAGGCCCGCCATGTCAGATCCATCCTGAGGAACAATGTGTCCTTCCCTTTCTGTGGCTCTGCATTCCTTTTTTTTTTAAAGCTCATTTGAGTTGGGCTCTGTCACCCACATCCAGAAACCCTGGCTCGTGTCCCCAGGGCAGGAACCAGAAGCCACAGCTCCTGGGAGGGAAACCTCGGAACTAGAATTGGGTCCCACCTGTTCCTCCACGTGGGAGGAGGCGGCTCTGCTGTCTGCTTAAAGCGCAGAATCTGAGGGAGACAAAGACGCTTACACGGCTGCGGCTCAGCTCTCCCCCCTCGTTGCACGATGGAAGACACGCAGGAGTAGTCACCTTGCACAGAGGCGGCGGTTCTCCCGAGGAAAAGGAGCCGATGGGACCATAAACTGCCCGCTCGGTGCAGCCGCGGGCGCAGGAGAGCGGCCCCCGGGGTCAGAGCTGTGCCAGCAGGACTGGTAGGGGCTGCATTCGGGAAAACCAAGGAACAAAGCCCAAGAAATCAGCGGGAAAGATGACGGCCCCTCCTCCGTGACTTGATCGGGGATCAGGAGAGCGCAGGGACCCTTGGTGGGACCGACGGTGGGAATCCCACCGGGGCCAGCAGGGCGAGCGGAGATGTCCCTCCTGCAGAGGATGAAGAGGGTGTCGCCGGACACCAAGCGTCCCGACGGCCTGGGAAGTTGGTCCGAAGCCGATGCCTCAAGAGGGGCGCACAGGACGCCCGACAAAAAAACCTGATGAAAGTTCCACTCTTCTGCTCGTGGGGTGGGGACCTTTGGTCTCGGTCACGCCAGTCAGGCCGCTCGGGCTGAGTTTGCGTTTCCG
>CM052548.1:83895781-83928752 GCA_028533065.1 Trachops cirrhosus
AAGAAGCTGCGTTCACGAAATGCCTTGCTCAAATGTCATCCCACCCAGGTATCATTTTCCAAAATGTCAGGTGCGAATCCACACGGTCGCTGCGGCATTGGGCTGTGAGTCCCCTGCTTTCCTCTTCAAATGCAATTTGAATTTCCTCTAGAACGCATCACGAAAACAAATCAAAATGCATGATTAGCTCTCTTTTCATTCACATGGACACGTCCCCAAGACACGCTGCCATTCTGAAAATTGGAACCGGCATTTTCCACAGTATTCAAAACAGCAGATCCTGTCCTCTCTAAAATGTGGTAAACCTTTCAGAAAATGATAAATCTCCGCTACACAGCCAGGCCCCGCCCAAGGTTTTAATGGCAGTATAAACTGCCTGAAATGAAAGTGGCGTGATCTTAGGGGCACTGTAAGCTGGTAGCGTGCTTACCTTCGTCGGAAGAATGATGGCCTGTCAGGGACACTGCGCACAGAACATCATCAAGTTCATGGGCACACGTCCTGCTTCCTTCCAGCACTTGGTATTTAGATGCAGCACAAAGCTGAGGTCAGACCAAAGGCAATTGAAATACTGTTCCGGCAGCTGGAGTTTCTTCAGCGGAGTAGGTGGGCAATCACAAATGGGAAAATTCTCCTTAAACGCTACAATTATTTAAAAAGAAACATGGTAACTGAGCATAACAAAACCTCCCCTTGACCTAAAGCAGCTACCGGGACTCTGCATCTGAAACCCACACTCTCCCACCGAGAAGCGTGCATCCAATTTGCCCTTCAAAGCCCCAAGTTCCTGACATAATCAAATCATTCCTTAAACGACGTGACCTGGAGTCGCAACAATTTCTTTTAAAAATTAACATCTAACATTTCGACTATGTATGAAGTTGGTATCCCTAATGCCTCTGCCTGTGAAATGTTAAAATACACATCTTACTCTTCAGAGTGAAGACGACGAGGAGTCAGCTCCGGGAGCACGCTCGGCAGAAAAGCTCGGGTCTGCGGGAGCGGCGAGGGTGAGCCAGCGCGTGGGTACAGAAGCGTCTGCAGGGAGAGAGCGCGGCCGGCCGGGCCCTGAGTCCTGGCCCAGCCTGGGCTGCGCCCGGGGCTCCCTCCCTGGACACCTGGTCCTCTTGCGAGCACCCTGCTGAAGGCGTTAAGTTATGCCCCGTTCCAACTGTGGTTGTGTCCCGCGTCTGCGAGAGAGTCTTGCTGAGACTCGGAGCCACAGTCCGAGACCAGGTTTTCCTTGGGGCTCCAGGGGGTGGCGTCCACTTCCCATCCACTCCTGCGAGGTCCCTCCCGCACTGTCCCCTCGGGGAACGGCTGGATTTGTTCCTGAACATTGCTAACTCCCTCTCCCTAGGCTTCCGGCTGCTTTACGGAGAGGAACTTCATTGATGGAGCTTTGTGAGTTGTAGTATCTCTAACTCAGTGCCTTGCATATAACAAAGCTCCATGAGCATTGAATAAATAACATAGAAACAAAGTCTTCGTCAGCGTGCATTATAAATCAGCTCAGGAAACTGATTCACGGCCGTGCCTCGCCTGAGAGAGTAAAACCATCTCTCCCTGCAAACACGAGAATCAGCCCCCATGATCTTCAGTATAAAGAGTCCCTAATTCACAACGGGCGGTTTTCCAAAAGCTTTTGTGTAATTTGAAAATCGAGATGTAAAATGGAGGCAATTTATCATAGAAGCAATACCGGAGAACAGCAGTGAGTTTCCTGGGTCGAAGTGGAACCCAAGTTACCCGGGCTGCTGTGGGGACCCTGGAAGGAGAGGCCGGAGAAGGGGGCCCCTAAGGCACGTAGAGGTAGGTCCCCGAAGAACACGAGGACACCTGCCACGGAAACAGCGATTTCTGTTTGTCAGTTCTCCTTTTTAGGCCGTGACTGTGTCTTAGAAAGGGAGAAAATAGCTAAGATGGAGTTTCTGGTCTCCTTTCCGTAAATCTAAAACAAAACAAAGGCAAACCACAGTGGCAGAGGCTCTGGTTTCCCGAAGCAGGAAATGAAAGGGCTTTAGGGACCCCGGCGGGGCAGCAAGGATTCTGGGAAGGACAGCAACTCCTCCCTGGGGCTCGGGTGGGCAGGGCCCTGGCCGCCGCTGAGGGGCATCCTGTTCGCCAGACGCTGATTCCCAGATCGCTCTTCAAAGCCGAGCTGGGTCAGCGGACTGGCGATCTGCTTTCAGAGCATGTCTGTTAACACCAATTTCTGAGCAGAGAGCGGAGGTCATAACATCCAGGACGGCAAGGAAAGCAAAGATGAGAATCGCCAGCGTCATTTTTTTTCTCAAGATGAGAAGATTTTCCTGCTAAAATAGCTCTTTGAATTCTCTCGAGTGTCTAAGAGCCAGATGAACATTCTGGGGAGCCATCGGCAGCGTTTCCGGAGTAAGTAATTCCTGGGTCTCTTTCCCACCGTCAGAGCAGTGGGCCAGATGCCCGAGTACGGCACAGCTGCCTGCCTCCAGTTGTCATCGGGACACAAATACCAACGTGAACTGGAGCAAATACTCAGCCTCTCTGGGGCTGAGCATCTCCAGCCTAATGAGGTTGGTGGCTCTTTAAGGCAGGAAATCTCTGCTACCTTGTATCTGTGGAATGCTTGAATTGAAACAAAAGAACAAAGACGAATGTCCAGGAAAATTGCACACGCTAGCAATTGAGCAGTGTGACCTCACTCCAAAAGTTTTAACATTAGCTTTCTCCAGGATTTGACATTTGTTCGTTATCTGACTTTTTGGTCATTAATTGCTCTAATTAAATAATGACGTATTTGTTCTGGAAAAATCAAAAGCATGCATGCATTTCTCAAAATCCAGCACCCGAGGTTCAGAAATGTATCCTTTTTCCTTCTTGTCTGCCAGGAATGTCAACTTTCAGGACAGCTTCCAGCCTGCTTCTCTCAGGAAGCATCACGGGGGAGGTTCCACACAGGCCCCTCCGGAAGCACGTCCACACGGAACCTTCTGGAACTCGCCCTTGGGCAGGCCCGCAGCGACCCAGCCTGCGCCTGTCTCGGGGACCTGTGCGTTTAACTCCACCTTGCTCGCACGCAAACACGTCTGCCTCCCGTTCCAAAGACAGAAGGAATCGGTGTGTCGAGCACGTCACACCATGTTCGGGAGGCAGGTTTATTTCTTCTCTCGCCGACTTTGAACTCAGAGGCACACACACAAGCCGTGGATCAGCAAACTGCCGTCAAAGGCAGATTCTCCGAGGGAAAATCCAAGCGACCTCTTACTGAATCAAGTTCGAGCGTGATTGACGGCCACAGCGCATTCGATAGAAGCGGGTCTTGCAGTTCCGCGGCGCCCTTTTCATCCCTACTGCAAACGGGATTAACTCAAAGTGGTTCCTCTTCCTTTTTTCACTTTTTCCCCCTTATTGATATTTCTAAGACCCTGAGCGAAGGCTTTCATCTGAAAATTCACAGACAAGCCTCCTTAACACGCGTGGCGGACGATCTGGATATCCATTTGGGCAGATGTCCCTAACACTTCCTCTGTTCAGGGTTATTTGAATTCTTCTCAAACAAGTTCAAAGACGTCTCAGAACACACAGTCTGCTTACAGTCTGCTGAGGCTCGAGCACGGTTGTGAAGCCCACACTCATTAAACGGGCCACAGGCGCGGCACGAACGGAATGACAGATGCGACCGGGCACAGGACAAAAGGAGCGAGACCCTGCACTGCGAACCGAGGGAAGCGGAGACGGAGCGTTTCGGGGCGGACTCTATCTGTCAGGTTTGAAAGGGCCCATACATTCCATCTGGTGCAGCTGAATGAATGCAGTCATCCCTCGGGGTCCGCAGAGGGCTGATGCCAGGACCCCCGCAGACACCCAAATCGGGGGGCTCCTTACGCAAAGGCAGAGATAAGCCACCCACATTCCCCTGAACACCTGAATCCTGTCTGTGTTGCTTGCAATGCCCACTACAATGTAAATGCAATGTGAATAGTAGCCAGGCTGTATTGCTTAGAGACCAGCGTTCTAGAATTGTTTTTCTATATGTGTGATCCATAGTTAGTTGAATTTGTGGGGTTGGGGCCCACGAATATGAAGGGCTGGCTGTGTGATTTTACCTTCCTTGATTCTATTCTCTTCTACTGTCTTCCGTCCCCCCGCCCACCTTGCCCAACCCGCACGGAGCACGTGCTCCGTGTGCTCCCAGGGGGGTCCTGGACCTCGTGGGAAACCGGGGACCGTCGTGACGGCAGCTGTCAGGAAGTCGGGTGTCCATGCTTCTGCACCATCGGGGCGCCCTGAACAGGTGTCCTTGGGACCTGGTTCAAGGACAGACCCCGGGAGGCACAGGAGGACAGGGACACATCTGCCTCCCTGAACACACGCGCTCCCATTTCGGGGAGAGTGAGATCGGGAGACACAGGGACATTCCAGAGCTCGTCAGCTCAGAGATGCCTGTCTTGTCGCCCCCGCTGGACACTTATTTATGGTCCAAAGGGTGCGAATCCAGGGCCCCTCCCTCCCTGCTGCCCCCAGGGAAGTCTGCAATCTGCAGGCAGGCTTTCTGCCCTCCCTGAGCGCGTCGGGGCGCAGCGGCCCCTCTCCTGTCTGACTCCCAGGTCCACACTTGGGGGACGCCCCGCCTGCACTGTGGATGGGCCAGGACACGTGCCGGGGACACCGGCTCACACCACCTCAGTCCCGATTGGGGACACAGAGGGCAGGGAGGCCTGCGGAGTTTCGGCTCTACGTAGGAACTGCCCGCCTGTCTCTGCGCCAGAAACCGCTCTCGGGACCATTCAAACGGTTGATTGACTGACTGACTGATGGATGATAGGCCGGTGGTTGGATGCTGACTCCGTAGCTGGAGGGGAAAGTGTCCCACAAGGCAGACTGTGCATGCCCTCAGGAAAATGCTAAGCACAGGGAAGATTCAGGGAGGGGCGAGTCACACAGGGTAGAGGGTCCTCTGAGTAGACACCTCGGAGCCAGTCGCCTTTTCAAACGCGGGTTAGCCAGGCTCCAGGGAAGGAAGCGAGGGCAGGCGAAGGCACCGCCAGCGGGAGGGACGGGAATCGCAGGGATGACCGACCGGGGCCAGGCCTCCACCACAGCCGGCGTCCAGGGAGACGGAGACTGTCTGGGGAGGCGCCGGATTCCAATCTGAGAAACGTGTGTCATTTTGGATTAACTGGGAGCCATTTCAGATCCTCAGGAGGATGATGACATGATTGGAGATTTCATTGTATTCTCAGAGAATTTATATACCATATCTGAGTAAACCTGGCATTTTACATGTTACCTGGATTATTTAACTGAACACTGAAACAGTTATTTCAAGTTACCATTGATCTTTCGTGTCCGTCCAATCACCCGATGCCTTTAAGAGAAACTGTTTCGAGCTACGTGGCTGAGAAATACGGTCAGAGCACTGACCCCTATCTCAGAGCGCTTTGGACTCAGCTGGTCTGCAACATCAGCAGCCTCAGGACCCCCTGGTAATTAAGAGTCCACTGCATTGCACATGACTCTTATTTTGTTAGAGGTCCCATGATAATGTCCCACAGATGAAGGGGCTTAAACCAGACTTGCGTTTTCTCACAGTTCTGGAGGCTGCAAGTCCACGGTCAAGGCATCCTCGGGGCTGGTTCCTCCCGAGGCCCCTCCCCTCAGTTTGCAGACCATGCTGTGTCCTCGGTGGTGTTTCCTCCGGGCATGTCCCTGGTGTTTGTCCCTCTTCTGAGAAGGACATGGGTCCGATGGGGTCGCGGCCCGTTCTAACTTAGTCATCTCTTCCAAGGCCCTGTCTCCGAACAGTCACACGGGGTGAGGGCTTCCACACATGCGTTTAGGGAGACACACACGTGGTCTCTTGTGCATTTGCGATCGTTACACCCTGGTTCCTAACACCTCCAAGCTTGTGCGCAGCATTGTCACTCGCACGGTGTTCTCAGGCTGCCGTCCGTTCCAGTGCCCACAACACCAGCATCAAGCAGGCCTTTTGCTCCAGCCCGATTTGCGTTTTGCAACACGGACAGAAGGGGAAGAGGGCTGCAGTTCAGCAGGGCGGTCAGAGTCTCTCTCTTTTTCTTTTAAATCCTTCATTTTATTCCCATAAAATAATTATGGGATTAGTTTTCTCCTTTCAGAACTCTGAAGTGGGTTGCTTTTACTTTTCTTCCTCTCCATTCATAACAATATTCCAGTCGTTTACACCCTCTTTTTGCTCCCAAATTAGGACGTCCTTTCTGCAGGCACCAGGGTAGGCGGTAGGAGCCACCAGCTGACCTTGGGGGGGCGGGGCTGGCGTCCGCCGTGGGACCCAGGTGACACGGAGAAGGAGGGGCTGTGAGACCCACAGGAGGAAGGAGAACTGGTCTCTGCTCCCGTGAACCGGGGGCAGGTGCGGGACGGTCGCGGAGAGTCCCGGAGGAGCAGAGAGCATGCGCAAAGGAGCGCTTCCCATTGGATGGCTAAGGGCCTGGCGCCCTTACACTGGACCGGAGACTTGGGAATTAGAAAATGCAAATCGCCAACGGGGGAGTTCAGACCAACCAATTTTGTTTCATGGCGTTTGCAAATGTGTCCCGGTCTGGTGACAAGTGACCGTACAGAACGGGGGACTCGCTAAGACGGAATCCTCGGGGGGCGTGCGTTTGCCGCTTCTGTCGGAATAATCAGTGTTCGAGGACGCGTCTCCGCCACGTGGTGGGGAGCTTTGTCCCACGAACAAGGAACTGAGTGGATCTTTGCAACGCTCATCAGTATTGTTTCTGGAGGCCTCTCAGCGGGGAAACAGTTTCCCGGGTTCGGGAGAAGGAAATTCCGCAGAAAAGCCCTGATTTCTCTGGGGTCTGCTGTCACAGAGGAGCAGTGGTGGAGAGACCAGCTGGAGTGTCCGGGGGAGGTGGGCACACAGCGTGCACGGTGCCTGGGTTGGAGGAAACTTCAGGCAGCCTCGGGTTCCCCTTCCTAAGCCACGGAGGTAGAGAACTTTGAATACAAGAAATGCAAACACACGTTACGTGAAAGAAAGGGAACCACCGAACCCCCTGTTTCTGGCCACAGCGAGGGCGCCCCTGTGTGACCCACCCTCTCCGCGGCTGCAGCTGCAGAAGCTGGACCACACAGTAACCGGACCACCACCGGCACGGCTGCCTGTGTCGGGAGAAGGCTCGCTGAGCCCCACTGGACCGCTCTGGGGACGCAGCTGTCGTGTGCGGGGCCGGCCCCCCGAGGGTGCACCGTCAGAGGGACAGTCGTTGGAACGCTCACAGTGACGGTCGGCAGCAGAGCAGGGATGGGAAATCCCGTTAGAGCGGGGACTGGAACTCAGAGAGGCCTGTGGGCCTGGGGACAGCCTCGCCGGTGTGTCGTGAGGCCTGTGCACCTGGGCGTGTGTCTGCCCTACACGCCGCAGCCCGCAACGACAGAGTGCGACTTCGTCTCAGACATGCTCAGAGTATCTACTGATACTGCCCCATGCGGCCCCTCAGACAGGCCTCAAACTCCAAAGATGCACCGTCATTCAGACCCCGCTCTTTGAACAATGTGGACCGAGCTGGAAACCAGTAGCAACAGAACGAGGAGCAGACACTCACCCACAGATGTGTGAGTGCGCAGTGCATTTTAAAATAGTCCGCAATTAGGAATTCAAAGCAAATTCTAGAAAAAAAACATTGTAAATAAATCATAACGAAATTTGCAAACATCGGCAGGTGTGGATAAAAGTAAATTAATGCTCAGAGGAAAACTTATAGCAATAACTATATCAGAAAAAGATGACCAGAGTGGAATGTCTAACCTTCCACCTCAAGGCTCTGGAAAAACGGCAGCAAACGAACAGGACAGAAAGCCACGTGACAGAGAGAGTAAGGAGCGGAGCAGAACTCGGTGAAACGGGAGGACTCCGGGGCCCTTTCTACCCCGGTGGCAGCCGCAGGCAGGGCCTACTCGAGGGGGCGTTCACTCAGCTGCCACTTGCTAGATCTTAAATAGCGGCACTCGGGTGTTTGAGAGCCCGACTCCCAGACAGAGCAGCCCGGCGCGCGTGACATGAAGTGGCAGGAGCTGACACAGCTGGGTGCGTCCTGGGGGACACGCCACGGGTGGGGACCCTGGGATGGGCAGACTCACACGATTCTCCAGTCACACCGGGAGGTGGGCACTGTCGTCCTCTCTGCTCTGCTTGTGTGAGGACCAACTGACCGGCAGACACGCCGAGGGCCACGCCCCCGTCACACTCCTGAGAGAAGCAGAACCCAGATTTCAACCTCGACCGCCCGCTTCCCGCATCTGGTCCCTGAGCCTCGCCTCTCACGTCCTCACCCAGTGTCTGCCGTCGTGCTGTGGGCCACGTGGGCCGGCTCAGCTGTGCGCTCTCTCCTGGACCTCACAGACTGCTCCAGCACAGAAGAACCGCACAGCGCTGAGCTGCTCTGGCTGTGCTGTTTCTCCCTTGACCTGGGCCTGCGAGAGGGGGATAGCATGCTTCTCTCTGATTAACCTTAACGAGCACAGCTCCTAGCACAGGCTAGGACTCATCTGTCTGTCTGTGTATGTGTGTATCTGTGTATCTATGTATCTGTGTTATCTATGTATGTATGTGTCTGCGTATCTCTGTACCTAGGTGTCTGTATATCTATGTATCTGTGTATCTATGCACGTACCTGTTTATGTGTCTATGTATCTGCATATCTGTGTACCTAGGTGTCTGTGTATCTATTTATATGTATCCGTGTATCTGTGTATCTATGTATCTGTGTATCTGTGTATCTGTGTTATCTATGTATGTATGTGTCTGTGAATCTGTGTATCTATGTATCTGTGTTATCTATGTATCTGTGTATCTATGTACCTGTCTGTGTATCTGTGTATCTGTGTGTCTATTTATCTCTCATCTACTATCCCTGGCCATCTGTATTTACTGAATGAGGAAGGACAACTTGTGTCTAGGAATCATTTATCTAAATGTTAAAAAAGCTTTTGAAAAGAAATCAAGTCATCTCTGATATAAAATGAAAGTTTTTCTAATTAAAATAGTAGACCATCAGAAATATTTATCCATCATCGCATTTTTTATGTAACGGTCACTGTTCTAAGTCATTTATGTGCATCCTCTGAACTAACGGGGAAAGTCAGCCAATGGTTTACATACCAGATGGTCTCCACAACAAAAGACATGTACGCAGACTTAATGATCAGCGAGGTTTGTTCTCGATAAATCAACGACCTCCATGTGCCATCCCACAGAGAGCTAAAAATGTCACACAAAGGGTGAAATGCACCAATTCTGAGTTTTATCCTCACTCAGCTAAACGTTCCCCATTCCCCTTCGGTCAGCAAGATCTGGGGACTGGGTCCAGCCTGTGTGAGCACAGATAGAGAATGTCAATTATAATTTTGCTCATCTTCCACAGGATCAGACTCGAGGTTAATAGAATCACACTGAATAATGAAGGAGGATGTCCAGACACATTTTATTCAAAAAACATGACCCCTTAAAATTCAATTATATACGTCCTCAATAAAGAAGTTTAACTCAATTATACTGACTCATCAAAATAGTGTAAAATAAATCACTCCAGTCCTCTGTTCATGATGGCGTTGTTCTGAAGTTGGCTCAGCTTTGCAATTACCCTGGAAAACGCACAACTATTCTTTAGCTCGATATTAACCTTTTAGACCAGCGGTGGGTCAAGATTTTTGCAGAGAACACTACCTCGTTTTAGGTGGTAATAATCCATTAATAAAAGACGTGGAAATATTTTCTCAGTTACTCTCAGGTGCACAGAACAGGGGCCAGATTCATGGTTAGTGACACACAACCATCCATCTTACACGCCTGTTTTTCCCAATGTTTCTCCATGTTTCCACGCCAATGCTAGTCTGCCACCCGTGGGACCTCCTCCTCTATGTAATGGGGACTCCCCCCGTCGCCTGCCCTCTGCTTTCTTCGCCTGGACACGCGTCTACAGCAGAAGTCACCCAGTGCCTTCCTTGGTCGAGTCCCTGCACGTTCCAGCGAGGAGTTTTCTCTTCTTGCCTCTAAGGGTGCCTGGGTTTCCACTCCAGTTGGACACATTCCCACACACCCCGCCTTGCCCGGCTGAACCCCCAGCATTCACTGAGGATTCCGTGAAGAGAAAACCTTTCCTCTTCCCAGGAAACGTCCCAGCTCCCGCCCTGAGCTCCGGGGTGGCGGCCTCCCCTGTGGTTCCCTCGGCCGGATCAGAGGGCGACGTTTTCACACCGAGTCCGTTTACTTCTGTATTTTGAGTTCCCTGGGCCCTGCACCCCGCGGTGCCCAGGTTCCTGAGTAGGTGGCCTGGTGACACACCCGTCACGTTCTAGCCCCACAGTGAGGGAACTGCCCACACACATGGCATCTGATGGGCACAGGGAGAGCGTGTCTTGGGCATCTCCTAGCGGACCCTGGCGTCTGCCCGCGCTGCCCGCCTGCTGCCTTGGGAGCCTGTGAGGCGCCGCCTGGCCTGAGCCTCACCCCCCCAGAACAGTTACACCTCAACTGATCTGTACTGGGGCCTTTTATTTGTCTCCCGGTTAAAAGTTCAGCTCCTGCAAAAATTATTTCGTAATCCACGTACCGAATATATTGAACTTCAGAACAGCCGTACAAGTAATAGTTTTTGCCAAAGAATTATCATAATAAAGGCAAGCCATTATTTCCCCTTAAGATTTTTAGAAATTACAGTTTGTACCAATTACATTTTTATTTCTAAATGCCTTTTTGAGAAACCATGCAAAGCCCCAAATATGAAACAGTAGGTCACACGTATGTATTGGGGCATTTATTTTACAGGTTTATTACAGAAAAAATGCTTTGGTACCTATGGCATTTGAAGCTCTCTCTTTCCTTTTTAAGTATCACTTAAAAGGGGCAATTTTCTTGAAAGGACTTTTTCTTTCATTTGTTTTCCCACTGACATCCACTCTGAACGTCCGTCTTGATTACAAAGGCCCATTTAAAGCTGTATCTGGCAAGTGACCGTCGCTGGCTTTCTCCTCACAGCAGCTCCTCGGGAAATGCCCACAGTGCACCCTGGTGGCCCCAGCCATTGGCTCCGAGACGCAAGTGACCCCATTCTGTTCTTCTCGTCCTCCTGGTTGCTCCCCGCTCATCCAGCGAAACCATAAGAAACCCCGCAACAGCCCCACGGCGACATCTCAGTTGCTGCTTTTTAGGCTGAAGGCGCCTGCGTGGCGTTGCAGAATTCAGGTATAGAGCTTTTCCTGGTAACGTTCGGGGGGGGGGGATCTCAAGCTGGAATTACTACAAAGTTGGTCCCCGAGGACCCTCCTGAATCCATACTCATCCTTGGGCTGCAGGACCAGGACAGAGACACTCTGACGCCCTTGTTCCCTACAGTACGCCCGAACCCTGCTCTGTCCCCTCCCCTGTGCCTGTCCCCTCTCCTCACACAGGACAGCCCGCCAGGCTGCTCGGGGACTCGGCACTCGTCACCCGTGTTTCAGCAGACTTGAGGCCCACACCTCTTCGCTGCCCGCCTCTTCCTGGTCCAGCCGCACAGCCGGGGCCTGGCGCAGGGAGACCCAGCCCTCGGCTTGCTCTCTGCTGTCCCTCCAGCAGGTGGCCTGGCCTGCTGCCTGGCTCAGTGGTCTGGGGCTGGCTACGTGGTGGGTGCCTGCGGCCGGCCCTGGGTAGGTGGCCCCCAGGGAGCCACCCTCACACCACAGCAGCTGCTGATGGCATGCCAATCTGGGGCCACGGGCAGGCGGGGGGAGCCAGCGTCTCCCCAGACAGGAGTGCTGAGCTGCATTTTCTGAACCCACAGGTCACAGTGCCCGAGAGGGGACTTCCTGTGCTCTCCCAACTCTGGGTAAGATGGTCCTTCGTGGTCAGCTTACCTGTGCACCTCCATGGCCTTTGGGACGAGGCAGAGCCCCAGAACCAGGCAGCAGGAGTGCAAGCCCGGAATCTCGGAAACCTCTGGAAATCTCTCCCTGCGCATCAGGGGATGGCCACTGGCCAGCGTTTCACTCTTATCAGCTCATGATCCAAGCTAGAGAATCTTTAACTTCCCTTCCAGCTCTGAACTTCTGAGAATCTACGAACTGTCAACAGGAAGGAACAGTCCCTCCAAGTGGACATGAAACACAAAGATTCTTAATTACAATTGTTAATTGTTATGTGTTATGATACATTAATTAATCTTAATATTAAATTTCAAGAGCCCAATTGACAACATTAACGTATTTTCCACAATACTCTGAAAGATTATTCATACATAGGACTTTTAATTCATCACCAATGGTTGACTTTCCCCCAGATATTTTCATATAATCCCCATGCACATTCTGTGGTGAATTAATATTTAATTAAACTATATAATCATGGTTTAATTCCTTGCTTGTTTTCCTAAACTTGTTATTTATCACCGTACAGCAGAGATAATATTTGCATTTTAACTGACTCTTTGTACTTAATAACCACCCGTCACTGCCTCCAGGCCTGCTCACGAACAGTGACTGACTCTCTGATCTGGTAATCTGCACACCTCCTCCCAGTCGCTTCATCTCGGGATTCCTCACTGCACGGAGAACACACTTACGAAGGCGCTCTCTTCGCTAAGTGCTGCTTAAAATCACCACGCCACGCTTCAGAAATGCTCGCCATATTAAGCCGTAAAATCCATCGATCTGCTTAAAATCTATGGAATGCGGGGGAACGTGGCCACATGAGAAATTAGTGGGGTGGGAACCGAACCCCATGAGTGATTTAAACACTGTCACTTTCCACAGCGGAATCCGCTCAGTGCACTAGATGCCAAACCGATGCGGCTCCGATGTAAATTCCAATCCAGAACTCCGGTCTGGGCGCATCGTCCTCGTAACGAATCAGCTCTGAATGTCCCTAAATACGACCTCGAAGCGCCCCGACCTCGACCTCCGACCTTCGGGGAGGAAGGTCGCACACAGTGCTGCCGGCACCAGTGCCCAGCCTGCCCGCCCACATGGGCTCCTGTTCATTTTTGGAAGACTTTCGGGAACAGTTATGTTGTAAAAGATTTTGGCAAAGTGACATGGCCTCATTTAATTTTTAACCTATCCCCATCCCCCCCACACCAGTGCAACACGAACCCCCACCCCCACCCTCACCTTCACCTTCTGCAACCGTGCTCCAGGCCGCCGTTGTCTGAAACACGCACTTCACTGCAAGTTAACACACAGTGAAAACATGGCCGCCGTGCCTTTGTTTCCGCTCACTGAAATGCCACCGTTCTGTAGGAATGGCCACCGGTCAGGTTGCTGGCGGTAGCTTCCGTGAGGACAGGTGCGGTCACTCAGTGCTGTGCCAGAGCTGGAGTCGCCTGAGCTGGAGTCGCTGCTGAGGATGCAGAGGTGGAGTCGCTGCTGAGGATGCAGAGGTCTGGACGCAGTTGGGGGGTGACCCCCTCCTGGTCCTAGCTCCGCAGGACCCCCTCCCCTCTGCTGTGCTGGAGAACAGTCCATCCTCTGCCTGCAGCTTCCTTCAGGGACGTGCCCTCCCCGTCCGTCCCGAGTGCTCAGAGTGGCTCACTGTCACCGCCCAGCCTCTTCACGTCCTGCACTGTGTCCCTGAGACCCCAGGATGGAAACGAGGTGCCAGCCCACCCACCAGTCTTTCTGAGACATTCTGACACCACCAGCTGACAACTTCTCACTTCCGTTCAGGTGGATGAGGGGCCAAAAGCTATTCTCTCCCCCCGCCTTAGACGCGGGGTCTCTGTTCCCGCCTCAAAGGGCAGGTCCAGGGGCTGGCACTATGGCCGACAACTGGGCCGCTGGAGATGCAGACACTCGGGCCCTCCCCACACCTGCAGGGTCCGCCACACTCGAACGAGACCTCGAGCTCACTCAGCAGCTGACCGAAGTTTGAGAAGCACAGACCTCAAGGGGCCAAGAAACAGAACCACTCAACTGCCGATTGTCAGTGCGCTTTTCCCCCCAGATTCATCAGTTTCAGCCGCTCACCATTCCCTGGGTCGTCCGGTTAGACCCACTAACAAATTCACTTCTTCGAATATTAGTACTGGACCCCTACTTTTTTGCCTTGTGAATCAAAGTGTCCTCATTTAACCCTCACAACAAAACGAAGACAGACCTCATACTCCCAGTTCACACAGCAGCAAAACCAACAGCAGGAAGGGAACACAACTCCCTAAGTCCCACCTCCGACCTGTGGCACCTCGGAAAACAACACAAGGTGAGCGGACCGTATCCTGAGCCTTTCCCCTTTGCCTGCAGTACCTGTGAAATGCGTGAGGCCTCACCTTCCCACCAGGAAAGGAAGGTCTAGTCTCAGGAGGGGCCTGTGTCACCATGGCAACTGCGCCCAGCACAGGGATGGGGCTCCCACCCTGGAGTCCCTGCCCCAGCCATCAGCAGCTGTGGCTGCTTGCAGGGTTTCCATCTGGAGCTACTAGACCCAATTGATTTCTCTTAGAAGTGCATCTGCAATCCCTTCAGGACGTGGAAGTCCCCGGGGCCAATTCTGAGGAAGGAGAAGGCAGAGAGAAGAGTCCAATCACTGATCTAATTTGCAGATGAAAGTCCCTGCCACTTCCTGGGTTTAACCTTTTAAGACCATTTATCTCAGAAACCACACTGCCCTCCCCAATGCCAGCAATAAAGAACATCTTCAAACATCAAACTTCCAAGGACTTGCATTGTTATAAATCCACTTTTCAATGAGTGTTTCTGAAAGATCCTATCTACTTGAAGCTTCCCTGTCTTTCAATAAAAACGACTGAAAAATTAACATCTCTGAAGAGAGACTGTGGCAGGCACCAGGTTAATTTGGTTCCATCTTTCTTTGAACAATGTCTGATTGTCCCCAATTCCTTTATTGAGTTTCTTAAAAGACTCAATAAAAAGAGGAATTCACTGGGAATCTCAGCCACAAAATACAAATCTCTCCAGGTTGCTACACACATTTGATTTGGGGGGTTTTTCCCAGATAAATGACAGAACTGACTAATGGAGCCCCCCCCGCCACTGATTTTGTCAAGGTGCATGTTTACCGAGCTGCCACATGCCCCCAGGAGGACACAGGAGGGGCCAGTAGTCCCACCTGCATTGTGAGTGTGCTGACTTCTTCCTCCAAAGGTCCGGCCAACTCTCCTGTCTTCATCACGGCTTCCACGGGCTTCCCCCCAAATCAACCACGACGCTAAAACATCCTCACTTCCTGCCCACCTCACGCCGACCCGCGTGTCCCTGCACACGCATGTGAAAGCCCCACCCAGAGCTCACGACATTCCTCGAGGATCTTACACACTGCACTCAGCAGTCACAATCACCCAGACTTGGTCTTGCTCCTTTGGGAGACACTATCCCTAGGACAATGGACATTCAGCGCACCTGGTCTTTGCTCTGGGGACCAATTTCATCCATAGCTTCCAGAGCTCGCCCCTGAACAGCACCGCTGAAATGACAACCCCAAATTAAGAGCAGTGAGCATCTCACTCTGGATGGTGCGGAACGTGAGACACCCTTGGGAGAACGGTCTCCCACCACGGGGACCCTGGAGGTGGCACAGGACAGAAACACGAGTCGGCCAAGAGGAAGCAGACACGGACCTCGCTGGGCACGTAACTGGGACTCGGGAGGGTCTGGAGCAGAGCATGCTTGTTGTTCGAGAATTTCTCATCACCAACTTTGGTCTCTCTCTCTCTCCCCGCCACCATATCCAATGTCTCCTTATTTGCAGTGTTTAACTTGTTTTCTTCTCATTCAGGTCAGTTTGCACATGTCGGCCAGATGGGGTGGGTGCAGGTCTGCGTCACTCCACATAGAGCCATCACAGAACGTGTGCTGCTTCCCCTGCCGTCCGTTTGTCTGTTTCAGAGACAGGGCTAGCTCGGGCGTGTGGTCCTTCGGCGCTCAGTGTGACGACCAGGCAGGCCCCAGACCCGGCGGCCACGGCCTCATCTCCCTGGCAACCATCGCGTCCGTGAAAAGGGGAAACGTGTAAGAACGACCCTGCCAAGCACAGTCCCTTACGAGGTGACAGTCTCCTCCCGTGAAATGTAGCAGTTTGACAAGAGCTGCTGCAGGAAGATGTGTCTGCAGTGAAAATTCTGAAGAGAGGGCAGGTGCCCCACTCCCACAGGAAGAATGGTGGGTCCGTTCATTCAGTCCCGTCCGTCATAGGAGCGAGCACAGCCCCGCTGGGTGCTGACACCTGATAAACAAAACGGCAGAGGACCTTTCCCGGCTGCTTTCAGGAAAACGACGGGCAAGTTCCCCCCGTTTTCCAAACCCACGCCTTGGTCTCAAAGTGTGACATTTATGAATACGTTTCATCACCGGTTTTCCTTGGTGGTTCGAAGGTCTCAATGTTCATTGTTCCTGCTTTTCATTTCTATGAGTGCTCCTCATCCCTAGCTTTTTGGAACGTTTTACTGTTTTCACTGCCCTTTCCAGAGATACTCAGGGTGGTGTTCGGCGCGAGTCCGGAACGGCCATCTACCTAGCGGCCCTGGGCTTCAGATATGGGGGCTGAGACCGTCTTTCTCTCTTGGCTATGATTCTCGGATTTGCTCATCTTCTCTCTCTCTGTCTCCATCTCTCTGTCCCTCTCCCTCTGTCAAAAACACATGCACAAACACAGACACTCACAAACACACCACAGTTATTTGCACACACCAATCAGACTCTTCGGATTCATGCCCACAATTCCTGATTCACAAGCAATGATTTTTTTCATGTTAATCTATTGGCACCTTCTCCAGGGCCTCCCCATCCAGCCTGCTCCCTCACTGGGGTTGCCCGCAGTTCAACTCCCTCTGCATTTGGCATTCTAGTTCTTTCCTCCACCACGGCCTGCCGTCGAACCAGCTGTAGCTCCAAGGCTCCGATAATTCTCTTAACTATTGTCCCAATTCATTCATCTACATCACGTTTAAACTACTTAACATACTATGGCCTTACCGTTGGATAAAGATTTACAACACACGCTGATTCGTGGCTCACAACTTCCAACCTCACAGCCCTGGGCTGCCTGCTGGGTCCACCGTCAGAGCCTCCTCCCCCGAAATCTAACCCTGTGCGCACAGGGACCGGTCCATGCACCCAGCAGGCAGCAAAGACCCTGCCCCCCCCAAAGCTGTCCATCTCCACGTGCATATTCTCCATCCGTTTTTCATTGTTCAGCACCATCCGATTGCAAACACATAGATCTTTTCTCAGCCAGACAGCCGAGCACCGCACCAACCCCTCCCCCCACACACTGCAATGTCTAACCCCACCCCATCCTGCATGATCCCTTCCAGAAGGTTCTCACATTCAACACAGTAGGCTCCGCGCTGCATTTCATTCCCCAGAATCGCTTAGAATAATTGCATTCGATAGTATTTATTGTGATTGTAAAGAAAACAGTGTGGTCTGGAAATTTTTAAAAATCTCTGAAGACAAATATTTATTAACCTTAGAGAGAGTTGGGAGAGCCTGCCTCCTTCCCGGGTAACACCCCGCAACGAGGCGCAGGCTGCTCTGACCTCCCCGTGACCCGCAGGCCCCCATGGGGGCCCGTCTCGGCCGCCGGGGGCCCCCAGACTACCAGTATGTGGGGGGTGCGCAGGGCTCACGTGCACCGGAACGCCCTGTGTGCTCAGCACCCGGTCCCCGCCTGGTCGTTTGTTAATGGGCCGCGCTCGCCCGGCAGAGGGATCTGCGACTTCGGCCAGGCCAGGGGCAGGCAGGGCGCCCGGGTTGAATCGGTACTTTTAAAAGTTATAGATGCTTTAAAGGCATGTGTAGAAATTCACTGAAAAGATTACAGCTTTAAATGTACACACGCGCACACACATAGTTTTTAAACCGTCCCACTAGTCACAGGCACGATTTTCGGGACAAAAGTAATTCCGCCTCCCACTCGCCGGCCCGGTTCTGCAAAGACACTGAGTTAACTGCAGCGGCTGCTGGACGAGAGGCCTGAAGGACAGTCAGTTACCACCCTCAGAAAGGAGCTGTTTCCTACGTCTTCCTTGGAAGTCCTGGTACTGGTGTCTTCTTACACCCAATTTGGGCTGTTTTCCCATTTGTTCTTTTCTAGCTGGAAACAGGGTCAGACGTCAAGCTCACAAACGTCTCAGTAAACCCGGGGGGATCGCCTTCTTTGGGCTAATTATTTCATGCCTTTTTCTCCTGCGTTTTCGACATTTGAATGGTGAAGAAAGTGTGTAAGCTAAAGCCCTGGAAGCCACACGCATAGTGGTTTCTGAAGAGGACAGGGCCATGCCAAAACCCGCCTCCGAGCGGTCAACGGGAGATCAGCCCAGAGGAGGTTTACGGTCTTCATCCTGTTTCTCGGTGGACTGGCTTTGTGGGACCTGGCGGCCCGGCCTCGTTCACGGGGATGTTTCTGCCCCACCCCGCCCCCGCTCCTTCTGCCAGCGGGCAGCTCTGCGTGTGGGGAGCCGGGAGGTGTCCCTCCACCCTGACCACAAGCGAACAGTGACCACACTGAAAACTGGACCACGCTGAGCCCCAGGGGGCAAACAGCCACCCCAAACTGGAGAGCGCCACGGCAGGGAGGAGCCCAGGGAGCCCCAGCTCAGCCCCGCAGGCCCCGGGCAGACCGGGAAGCCCAGGTGTGCCTGAGAAAGTCCTGGGGGCCCCCAGGGGTCTGACCGAGACCTAGAAACCCCAGGAGGACCCCCACTTTGTGAGCTTCACCTCCAGGAGCCAACCAGGCTCCCCCAGACAGGGTACCACCATGTAGAACATTCACACAAATAAACTGGAGATGTCTTCCGTCCGCACAGCCTGGGACAGGGAGCGGTGGTCCCTGGACTGAGCACTGGGAGTGACCACACGCGAATACAGAAATGGAGCCGATGGCTCTGAGGACGGGACCTGGGCGGGGGTGCACCCTGGATTCTCCGGGGCCTGGGGCATGTGGTCCGAGGCCCGGGGCTGGGCTCCACACACACGGCCCAGGCCCAGGCCGGCGCCAGGCCTGCTCACAGACGCCCGATGCTTCGGGGTTTGTGTAACATTTGGCTTTTGGGGATCCGTAAGGCAAATTGGAAGTGATTGAAACCGGAGAGGAAAACCCAAGTTTTAGGTACCGTGTTCAGCTGTACAGACAAACTTGTGGAGTGAAAGTGATGAAGACCGAATGCTTATTACTCTGACAACGGTGTTTCGCCTACAGAGCACAAACTGAAGAGCTTTGTCACCGGAATAGATTCCCGCACACATGACAGACACGCTCTGTCCTGCACCTGGTGGACACGGTGGCTTCCCCCAGTGTCATGTGGGAGGTGTGCGCCCAGGTGACTCAGGTTAAAGGGGAAGGACACTCCGGATGCAGAGGAAAAGTGCAAACCGTGCAAAAAGTGCAATAACAGTAAAAACTGCAGCTCTGGTCATGGAATTTGTGAGCCATGCATGCTAGAAGATACATAGTAATAACAGGCATAAAACATCTATAACTTGTAAAGTGCGTTGGTAAGGATGATTCCCAAGTTGGCACTGTGTTACTGTCGGCCTCCGGTGAATCAGTACTAAGATATTTTTTTTTCCTAGACCCAGAGCAGCACAGAGGGCTGATGTTCCCACAGGGCAACTCCAGCCAAGGTCATGCGGGTGATGAGTGCGCGGGAAACCACACGACTTAGGACGCCACCTACTGGCCGTGTGTACACTCCTGCGCCCAACAGAAACGCCTGCGTGTTAGCATTTCCCGTGAGCCCACATCGTGGCGCCCATTAGAAACACGCAGCCCGGAGTCCCCGCCAGTTCACCGCTCCACTGAGGGCGCTGGGGACCCAACGAGGTTCGGGGCTAGGGAATGACTGGTTTTCCCATAACGCCGCGAGGCCTCGGGCCCCCCGGAAAGGATGCGCACGAACCTGGACAGGTTCGTTTTGCTCACCTCGAGCGGCTGAGGGTTCGCCCCGGGTCTCCGCGTTCCGTAGGTGCGTCCCGGGCGCTGCACATCCGCGTGCGGGAACCCGCGGCCCCAATACGCCGTTCAGCTCAGCTGCGCGGGGCAGGCTTACCTACAACCGGCTCAGGTGAGGCGTCAGGGCGCCTTCCATCCAGTGGAGACTCAGACGTGAGTCAGATCCCCAGACTGCACGCAGCCACGGGCGCAACCGATGCCCTGCGACCCCCAGCCCGCCTTACACGGGTGGTGGCGCCTTCTCTCTGGGCCTCCCTGTTTGGCGTAACTGTTTCCAACAGGGACACAGAGGAGTTTAGGGAAACCGAGAACCCCGGCCTTCCTGCCTGGGAGACGGCCCGATGCTCTGTCCATAAGCACCGCCCCCGCCACCACCAGCTTTGTGAAAGTACAGGCCAGAGGTGGCGGAGGGACACGGGGGCGGGGCGGGGGCGGGGGAACTGGCTGCAACATTTTCAAGCGGCCGAGCCCGCCCCGCTGTTGCCTGGCGGTGGCTGGGTGTGAACCGCGCCTCATGCTACCATTCGGACCGCGGGTTCCACAAACATCTCCTGCGGAGCCTGGGGCTGACATGACAGTGTGCCCCGGGACACGCCGGCTTCCCCGCTTCGCCCCAGGTCCCCGGTGAGGCTGCAGTCAATAGCAGCCCATTTCGGGCTAAACCATCGTTACCCCAAGACTGAAAATGTTCTGTTGGTCAGCTGGTCGCAGGCACGTGACCTAGCCAAGGTCGCTGTCCCAGAACACCGTCGTCGGGGCGACTTCAGCAACCGACACTGCTGCTCCCAGTCCTGGAGGCCGGAGCTTGAGCCTGGGGGCCAGCCAGTCCGCTCTGGCGAGACCCCCTTCCTGGCTTGGGGACAGCCACCTCCCTGCTACGTCTTCACACCACGAAGAGAGAACTCGGGTGTCTTCCTCTTCTCATAGGGACGCTGACCCCTTCACAGGGGCCACCATCACGCCCCCAAGGCTTCCTGATGCCGTCACACGGGGGGGCTCGGGTTCCAGCACACGCAGTTCAGGGGGACATGGACATTTAGTCCTCAAGAGCGATCCCCATGAGGTTCTAGGGGAGACATCTGGAGACATGGACACCTGTTGGTGTGACCCCTTAGCACCGGCACTGGCTTCCGCCGTCCCCGAGGCACCACTTCCAACAGCACGTGCAATGCCCGCCTGACCAAACTGGGCGCCGGGCAATGGCCGTCCGGGCAAGCAGATCTGCCCAGTGTCTGGGCCCACTCGCCCCTCAAGGGCTGCTTCTCCGAGCTCTCGGGCGGGGGACACGCCGTGATTCCTCAGGGGAGCTGCAGAGACTCCACCCAGGGCTCCCGCCTCTACACCTCTGCAAACACCGCATCTGAGCAGTGTCATAGGGACCACCAGGGCGGCTGGCACCAGAGCCCGGCCTGCTCCGGGGACGTTCTTGCTGGGTCCTTTTGAAGGACTATGTCATCCTCCCAGTCACCTCCCGCATGAGTCAGCTCATCGAAGACTCGGGCTGCCGCAGAACTGAGAGAGGTCCGCCAGGTGCCGGGGTGCAGAGCGCATCTCGGTCTGTCCTTTACTGCCGCACAACGTCCCCGCACGTGGCAGACCCGGGTCCTTTACAGCCATTCAGGTCAGGGAAATGTCACTAAGACAAGAACCTGGAGCAGGCCCCGATGTCACCCGGCTTCCACTCCCTCCCCTACATTTCCAGTAGCTTCTGGCTCAGACAGCCACTCGCCCCTCGCCCCCCACCCTCCTCAGGCAAAGAGTTCCCCAGTCACATCGAACTTCCTTTTCTCCTATTTTTGAAGCACGACCTTTTTATTTTACTCCAATGTCAGCATCTTATCACCCAGACCCTTATCACCTCCTGAGCAGGTTATTTCAAAAGCCACGAAATAATGTGAAGGCGGCCGGTTCACAGCTGCTCCCTTTCCATTATAATTTCTCGTGGACGCAATTTTAATGTATCTGAAAGTCAGAAACAGGGTTGCCCTAATACAGTATTTTCATGACGCTGACCTCTTGCTAACTGAATTGGACGGCGTCCCATTTTCTAAATGAGAAACTTATTCTTCGGTTTTCAGCAGTTTCCATGATCGACCTTCAGCCCGGCTCTCCAAATGTATCTGCTCCTCCATCACTACCGATTTTGTCTTTTCCAACAAAACTGTGCCTCTTGTTTGAAAAAAAAAAAAACACTGTTCATTCCATCACTACACCTGTGACCGTGAAAGTGTTCTTCATTCTTCACACCTGGCGTGTTTCCCTCCTCCCCTCTCCCTGGAACTGCCTCTTGGAAGCCTTTTCTGAACTGGCAGCCTTGCTTATTTCTTCCAGAAGTCAGCTCACGGTCCTGAACTCTTGCCCTGCGCACTCAGTGGGTGAGCGGGACCTGGAGGAATCGCCCCCGCCCGCCTGAGCCTCTTCTCCCCAGTGATGCTACTCGAGAGGGTTTGAAGCTTATTCCAAAATTCTGCAGAGTTAGCTCCATCATCATCAGGAGGACCTGTCGAAATAAGTTTTACTAGCTCATTTCATGGAGTTTTTATATTCTCTACTCAAGTCCAAAGCTGGAAAGTAAAAAAAAAAAAAAAAGGAAAAAAGTTTTACTCGTATAAAGTTTATGAGTGGCACAGTAAATTTCAAAGGTCAAATTTCAACATTAATCTTGTAGCCAAAACACCTCATAAAAATAAATGAGATAAGTCATAATGGAATCTAAAGATGAGAACGGCATAAACTATTATTTTAGGATCCTGAATATCTTATGGTACGTTTTTTAGCATTAAAGTTGTGAGGGAAAAAAACCTTTTTTGTGATGTCACCAGGGAAAGCATAACATGTCACTTGAGGCCACACGCCTCACCCAGGCTGCCTCCACATTTAATGTTTGTTTTGAGGAATGTGATTCGACCGCTCTCTGTCACAATCACCAGCAGAGGAAACACGCCCGATTCTATTCTTAGTGTCCTGTTCTATCCGATTCAGCGCTACGGACGTGCCCGTGGCGTGAGTGACAGAATGACAGCCTGGAAGCGAGCAGACGTTTCCAAGGAAAGCAGGACGGAGTCGGAACTGTGTAACCCTCAGGACGCGGCCCTGCCTGTTTCGGTTCTTTATGGAAAAGGGACCACGCGCCACGCCCCCTTCCTCCTGGATGATGCTGCGGTCGCTCTCGTGTCCCAGGAATGCTCTGAGGGTCAGAATGTCGCCCTCGGTTGTCACATTTCCTGGAGGGTGGACAGACCCAAACTCAACGCTTTACCCCCCTTCGGACGGGGGTTTCTTTGTGGTGCCCTGTGTTATGGACAAAGCTGCCGTCAACTTCTGTCCGAGGGGTGGGCAGACGCCCCTGTTCTGGACACGCAGCAGGCGTGTATCTGGTGGGCCCGTGTGGACCCCCGTCCACTCAGCGCCCGGTGCCCAGCACCCGCCCATCCAGCGCATCCAGCTGCGCGGTCCCCGCAGGCAGCGCCCTCTCGTACCGCGTGGCCCTTACTGATCCGAGGGTCGTTCAGCATAAAGTGCTGATGACATACTGAGGACCTGAGAGAGCATTTTCATCAGACAGACAATTACAGTGGGGATGCAGGACTTCGTATTTTTTTCCTATTTAAGAGGTTTTCATTATCAGGGAAATAAGCCATTTCATACTGGACCACCTGCAAATAATGCTAAATTCCGGGCTTTGTTCCACATGGTTAGTGCATTTTTGTCCTAAGAAAGATCCTCAAAGCAACAGCTGATTGTGCCAAAAAGCATTTTTAAAAGAGTATTGTAAATAAGAAACACCCTGATAGTTTATTTAGAATAGGGTAGTTCGAAGTTAAATTTGATATGTATAATGGTGATGATTTGAATAGATTCACACAGTTATAATGCATTCTATTTTGTGCATAAAATGTAGAAGGAAATATTAATAGAAAAACCTTAATAATATTTTTGCTTCTTTTGAGGAAGGAAAATTCTGATGAAAAGACTCTTTGCACTCCAGTGCACACGAAGAATATAAATCTGGGCACAAATAGCTCATAACGGCGGTGGCAGAGGCGACCTCACTGGGCATCGGGCCAGCCCGCGTTTGGGGACAACCTGCCCCACGCCCCGACAGTCATGGGGCTCCCTCAAGGCCAAGGGGAAAACCACAGGAGATCGGGGTGAATCCGCGGGCTCTGGAGAGGACCACGGCCACACCCCAAGGTCGTGTCTGTTGCTGCTCCAGGCAGAAATTCCAGGACCCGTCCAGGGCTTGTGAGCTTTGCCGGGGCTAACGTCGTCAGACACTGGTGATCGAGTGTGAGGGAAAATAGAACAATAAATTTGCTGGTATTGTGGATTCTAGTGTTTGTGGAAACGTCGTACTGCGTACAGGATGCACCAAGAGCGATGTTAACTGAAAGCAGACATGAGTGAAATGTAACCTCCTATCAGAATCAGCCCACCCTCTCAGACCCTTCTAACACGGAGGCGCCTTGAAAAGAAGCTACATTCGACTGTGATAAACATTTCCTTAGGAATTAATGTTTCTAGCCATTTTTTTGGAGAGCCATCTGTCATTGCCCCATCTCTAAATGAAGCATAAAAGGCCCCACGTTGCAGTCCTAACCTCTGAAACACTCGGAAGGGCAGCCGAGCAGGCCCCCTGCAGCCCCGAGCTCCCCACTCCCGTCACGGGACGTGCGTGCACGATGCCGCCTCCACGCCGTGACTACCGACGACATCTGTCCAGGCTCACCACGTGCGCTGACATGTTCTTTTTGGAACGGATTTATTACAGACAAGCATATGTAACAAACAGGCTTTTCTTGCACAACGGCGTGACCTGTGGGGGAGAACTTTAGAAGCACTGAGAAAATGAAGGAGAAATTCCAGCTACTTTCAAGGATGATTTTCAGCCATCTGAACAAGACTTTTTTTTTAAGCTAAAGTAATTACATGTAAGTTTTTAAGGCCCAGGGCCATGTTGCTGAATCATAGAATTATCACCGCCCGTTATGGCTGGGGCTCCTCCCTGTGGTCCTGGGACCAAGCACACAGCCCAGCCCTGGAAGGCATATCGATGACTATGGGGGAAACGTACGGGGTATAGGAATTCATAGCACGTGGGGTTAAAAATAGTGTTTTGAACCAAGAGGGTCTGCACGGAGAGCTGATGATTTGGTGGTTTTGGTCCCACAGAGCAGCTGGTAGCTATTGATTCTGTCTGTCAAAACAGAAAAATTGATCGTGCATAAAAACTATTCTCTTCAGAAACCACCAGCATCTGAGCGACGACTCAACAGGAATCCTAATGAAGAGCAACAATTCCTGCCGAGGTCGACTTTCCCGCAGCGTGTCACGTGGCGCGGAGACGCACACCTTCCACCCCTTGTTTAAACAGCGCCGTGGCCGCGGCTCCCTGGCTGACCTCAGCGCGCTCTCCGGACTGCAAATCTGTCCTTTATGAGGGGCTGACATTTGAGCGGATCGGTGGGAACGGGCGTCTCTGGCCTCCGGGAGAACGCCTGTCCCACCGCCGTCCCTCGGAAAGTCAGCCGGGCCGTGACGCCCTCTCCGGCTCCGCCCTTCTGACACGCAGCCCGCGTCTGGACCCGGTTTGTGTCCGAGGTCGTTTCTCGATTCTTGCCAAGGCGATCGGAAGGCTCACCGCGGGAAGCCCAAGGGGACAGTGGAAACAAAACCCACAGCACGCTGCAGGCGTGTCCTGGAACGTGGCCGTCACGTGGCCCAGAAGTCAGTAAAATCCGGTGTCTTCTGAGCACATAAAAGGTGGGTTTATGAGGACGTGTTGCCGGGACGATGTGTTCCAGGAGAGAAGGAGAAACCAGACTGCGTCTGTAAGATGAGGTTAAGTCTCTGCCTGCCTGTGAAGACGAGACTTGCTGGGCTGTGGTACCGAGACAGAGAGGGGTGTGAGAGGACATCGCGGCCGGCAGAAACCGCGGCCACCAGGGTGCGTCTCAGTGAGCGCGCGCACGGGGCCCCGAGGAAATTTAAATCCGTACACTAGCACTTACGTCAACGCACCCTGTTCATTTCCCACTCTATCTCGGGGCTGTCTCTTCTTTCCGTCATTTTCCCCAGCATGCCCCTCAACAGCGGTGCCTTCTGCTGAGGGTGGTCCTGTGCAGAGGGTGGGTCGGTGCTGGTGGAGGGAGACGGACGCGGAACCCACCGCACGCAACCCAGGACGCACGTCTCTCCGCAAGACTTCGCCGTGCCCCTCGTGTGAGAAAGGGAGGACAAGCGCCAGGCACTAAGAGACGTTTGAGTGCTTAAACATTATTATTATTATTATTATTATTATTACATGAAAAGGGTCATACAACTAAAACAATTATTGACCAAATCGAATTTTAAGAAACATGAGCTTTAAATGTTAAATCATTATATCAGTTGGAATTCTAATTTTGATTTTTCCTTTTCCCCTGGCTTTGTGGTAGTTGGCAGAGGGCATGGAAAGGCAGAGAGAAAACACTTTTGATTACTTTTAACCTAAAAATAATGTGTGGTTTTCGCAAGTGCAGAAACACACTTCTACTCCTGCTCCTGAAGTTGCTAAGTCCCACGGCTTCTGGGAGCGGCTTTTCCCTCCAGAGGGAATTTCTCTGTCCAGCCTTACTCCCCCGGTGACCCCCCATCTCGTGGCCTTCCGTGGGGCCTCCTGACGGATGTGCAGTCCCGGCCTGCACCTCTCTCCTCAATTTCACATTGAAGAGCCAACAACCCTCATCGTGAGAAGTTCACGTTGCAGCTCATGCTCAAGTGTAACCATCACAGACACCCTGACACAAATCTGTCGGAGAAAACGTGTGCTCCGCAGTAGCTAAAAACCACTGAATCACTTTTAGCCATCATGTACTGATGGTCATTGGCCTACTGCTTTGTGGGATTCTTTACTAAGACTTTGAGAAGTCCTCTCCTCCTTTATGCTGAAAAAAAGAAAAAAATGACTTATTTCCCTTTAAAATAATGTTGGGGTGATGATTTATCGCCACAATCGCATTGTTAGAAAAGAAGGGGACATAAACGGCTGACTTGTAATCTACTCTTTCAGGAAAACAGAATTTCTCAAGACCTGATTAAACTTGCTAATGTTGGAAGAACAGTTAGGAAGCCAGGTAGAAGCAACTACTGACATAAAATACATGTAAGTATAGAACAGAATTTCATTGCAAAGTGAAGAAAGAAAAACCGGCATTCTCCTTCCTGATGAGCTACGTCTTCTGACATAATGAGATCCATGCTTGCGGGATGGAGCCGGTGCGGGATGGAGGCTCGAAGGCCCTGCTGCACCAGGACCTCCCCGCAGCCCCCACCTTCATCCTGGCCTCACAGCTCAGCCCACCCCATCAGCCCGAGATCACTTCCCCGACCTGCAGACAGGGGCCACGTCTTGGGAAATCCCTCCAGAGCGATTTCTCTCCGGTCTTCATCGGGAAAGCATCTTACCTGTTGTTCGTTTCCCTTCCCTGCAGTCCCAGCCTATCAAAGGCTGGGGTTTTCAGTTCTTCTCCTTGTCTGTTTCTAGAAGCTTCCCTCTAGTATCCTGCAACCGGAGAGATTATCAGGAGAAGCAGCAACTGATGTTTGAGACTGGCTTATAAATGTTTTCAGGCTCAGTAACAATGCGATGGTCTAGTTATTAGACCGGCAGAGAGAAATCTCGCCCGGCCAAGGGAGGAGCCGAACGGTGTGTCCTTTGGGTAGAGAATGCCTCTCCTTTCGACTTCTCTTTAGAAATGTGTTTCTCTGCAGAGCCTTCTGGGGTTTGCCGATGTTTATACCCCTGTCCAAGGCTGTCCGTGGACCTGGAGAAATATGCATCAGGCCATGCACACTTTGTCATTGTCACCGGGGACCGACCACCAGTCACAGTGACCTGAAGGAGGGGTTTGAGGCAGCGTGCTGGAGCCAGCAGTCCTGGGAACTGATAAACACTGTCTGTTCACCTCAAAATACGGCTCAGCGAGATTCAAAGAGAGACAGTTAAAGGCATCCCATCGACCCCTCTCGCAAGGAGAGAGGCGGTCACTCCATTCTGAGGCTGACGTGCAGACAGATGGAGGGGCACTGTCACTTAAATGGGGTCAGGCCAGGACGAGGCTCTGCCAGCCCCATGTCTGTCACTAGGGTCTCAGGCCCGGGAGCCTCTTTACCGGGCGGGAGGCACTTCACCCCGCCGGCGAGCCTCGAGTCTGAGTGCCCCAGCCGCCCTGCCCGTCGCCACCTCCGGACGTCCTTACGCTCTCCTCCTGAGGCCTGTCCTTGGGCAGCTGTTAGTGCCCTGTCACTCTCCCATGGACAGGGACGCGGGAGGTCATCCTCTGTCTTCCCGAGGTCTCCAGAGTCAGCTCTTGCCACACCGCGGCCGCACTGGGACCCTCAGCCCCGTCAGCGGGGTTAGTCCGAGTTTGCGTCCCTGGGCGTGACAGCCGGCACCAACTGTTGATTATGTCTTGCTGGCCAGGACTGCTCTCACTAAATCTGCTGAGGAAACTGCCTTCCACGGAGACTGTATTTTGGAAGCCGAATCCGTCTGGCAGGAGACCATCAGCCAGGCAAGGTTCACTCCCTCAGCGGACTCTGCGACAGGCAGACTGAGTGACAGACGGGACAGATGCCGGCCGCCCCGGCACACGCCCTGGCACAGCGACTCTTTCTGGGGAAGCTCCGGTCCACTTCCAACCTGAGAAAGTTTCGCAGAGGCCGGCTGCCTCCGTTTCTGCCCCCGCAGCCTGGTGACACAGCCTTATCTTCTCAGCGGGCCTGAGGTGACAGGCAATTAGCCCCCGTGGTTCATCACCGCAGAGAACAAGGAGGGCACGCTGCCCGGAGATTCGAGGTGCAGATAAGGTGAGGGAGGGGCTCCCCGAGCTCAGCCAGGGCAGGAGCCGCGCCCCTTCTCCAGGGCAGGGTTTCAGGTCTCAGGGAGCACCGCCGCCTCCCCCCGGCTGTCTGGGGGGGCCGAGGGTTTGCCGTTGCCCCCGGGCTGTCAGCACCGACGCACTCACGGACGGCGCCCAGTGTGGCAGCACGGGCCTGCTCTTAAAAACAGCACGGCCCACGAGGAGACCAGGGTCTCTCTGTGCAATGAGAAGCATAAATACGAGTCCATTTCTTCAGCTTTTTTGAGAATAGTGATCGGGAAGCTCTTTTTTCCATACATTTTTTAAAATTATAAAACTGCAACAGTGACATCCAGTGTCTGGTGAAATTAATGGCAGGTTGTCCCCGAGGACGCACGGACCTTGTGTTTTCAGTAGAGACGTTTGTGCTTATTTTTCTGTAGGAACTTGTACACAGAAGTATGCTAATTGTTCAGAGCGGTTTTATTGATTTGGGGGGATTGCCAGCACCCCTTGTAGCAGGCACACAGATGGCAGTAGCTTGGTGGGCGTTCACACTAAAAGCTTGCCTGGAAAATACACAAAACTGTCATTATTCAGAGAAGACAAATTTGTATATGTAGAAATCGCTCTTTGAATTTAGTAAAAATAAACCACAGGCACTCACAAATTAGTTCAGCGAGATCATAGAACACAGAGTCAGTTTATAAAAATTAATTATATTTCTATATACCAGCAAACAGTTGGAAAGTATAACTTTTAAAACATACCATTTTCTATAGCATGAAACTGAATGCCCTAGAAACTGCTCTAAATAAGTGCTCCAAAAGATTAAAAGGCCTAAACGAATGAAGAGAAACACTACTTTCGTTGTATCTCCTGTGAGTGGTCGGGAACTAATGTATCTCTCAAAGGTATCGGTTCTCCCCAACTTGACCGGCGGATTGATAGCGCTGCTGATTGCAGTCCCTGCAGACTTTTCCAAGGGGCCAACAAGGTGGCTCCAGGGCCATGCGGAGACACAGGAGTCTGGGACAGTCGTCATGACAAAGCAGAAAGGCAGGCCTGTCCTGCAGTGGTGACATGGTGGTGCGTCCGGTGTCACCAGGGGGACAGACACAGAGCCACACCTGTTTCTGGTCGGCTGGTGTTTGACAGAAGCGCTGAGGTCATCCGATGACAATGGCGAGGTGTTTTAATTAAATGGTGCCGGACTGCAAGACACTGGTGTGGAGTGAAAAATTAGCTTGACCTCTAATCACTGGGTACATAAAACACCGTTGAAAGTGGACCCGAGACTTCAACACACAATCAAGAACCCCAAGTCTTCCAGAAAAACACATCGCAACTCCAGTTCAGGCGAACATTCCTGGGACACACACTCGTACACAAATGCACACACAAACAGCCACTAAAATGAATAAGCTTGTCTTCACCAGGATTTAAAATCTCTGCCCTTTGCCACTAAGAAAGGAACGGGCAATCCACAGATTCAGGGGGGAAATTATCTGTAATGTCCTGTTTGTCTGGGCGAGACTTGTTTGCGCCCAGAGCGTCTGAAACACCCCAAGAAGTAAATTTTAAAAGCCTTGTGAACGGAAAACCAGCACATGGCCGGAACGAGACTTCCCTGGGAGAGGCACAAACAGACCTTGAGGACGTGGCAAGGTGCGAATTAAATCCACCAGGAAGTGGCACCTCCTGTTCACCACGATGGCTTGTGGCACAAGTGTGTGAGCGCGCCAGGCCCCGGGCAGCCAGTGGGACCAGGACTCCCGCGTGGTGCTCTGCAGAGGGGGTGATTACCAGGGAAACAGCGACCGCGCCCTCCAACGTCAAACACTCAGCTCACCCGAAGCCTGGCCCCTCCCCCCTCACCTCCGGAAGGTGTTCAAGAGACGGGAAAAGTGAGGCTCAAACGAGGACTTGAACGCAAACCGACACGGAAGCCTTGTTCCCACAAGCCTGTCCTGGAAAGAGCCGAGCGCGCACGGTCACCGCGGAAGTCTCCGCGGGTCACGGAGCAGCAGCAGCAGCAGCAACAGCAACAGGCACATCGACGCCAGCTGCGCGCCACGTGGACGTACACCCATGGCAGCGGTGGGGACAGCGGTGGGGACAGCAGCAGACACAGATAACCAAACCGCGGGGGCCGGCCCCTGGGTTCCATGCTCCGGATACCTGATTTGGGGCGAGGGCGGATCGGGTGAAGAGGGCTCTTCTCGGAGAGGTGCTGGGTGGTGGCAGCCGGAGAACTCCTTACGGCTTCCTAGAAATGTCCTGTGCCCGGTTCTCCATGCTGTGCCCGCTGGCCAAAACCCACCCGATTCAGTCTCCGGTTTTCCATCTGTAATAAACGGGGATGGGCGGAGCCGACAGCTCAAGGGCTGGTTTTCGGCTTACAGATGTTTTCATTCCCAGGCAGGGGGATTTTACCACCCTGGACTTTTGACGATATCTGGGGACATTGTCTGCTTGTCAGAACTTGGGCGAAGGGCGTGCTACTCCGACAGAAGCCAGAGACGCTGCCCGACATCGCAGAGGCGCGATCCGCCCCCGCGCGGAAGGATGACAACAGCGCCCCCCTGCCCCTGTCCCTTCTCCTTTTGCTCTTCGAGGTTGAAACGTGTTACCTGCAGGGGCGTCCCACCGGCCCACAGGCCGCAGGCAGCCCAGGGCGCCTGTGAATGCGGCCCAACACAAAATCGTACATTCACTTAAAACCTTTTTTTTTTTTTTGCTCATCAGTTTCCGTTAGTGTTTGTGTGTTTAATGCGAGGCGGCCCGAGACAACTCTCCCTCTCCCAGTGCGGCCGGGAGACGCCAGAAGGCTGGACACCCCTTCACGTACCCGTGCACCTGCAGGTTGGCTTGTAGTGTTTAACTAATGCACCTGCGTGGGAAGCTGCGACCCTTGAGAATCAGCCCGGGCGGATTTTCCCTTCCACGGGTGACCGACCTCGCTAACGCCACTTCTCGGGGGAGCCTTCTTGTCCCGCTGATTTCTGACGGCACAGTTTTAACAGATAGTAAGTTCTATTGTAGGGTCTGTCTCAGAACGGTTCCAGTTCTTTTTAGAAAGTTCATTGAACCGTATTTTCAAAAAGTGTCGCTTTTTTCAGTGTTTTACTTTCCAGCAGTGATTTGGATGTGTTTAGGTCTTGAATACGCTGCACCCACCATAAAACTCTGGGTCACATTGAGTTTTTGTGTCTGGCACAGAGTCACAATTATCAGACGTTAAATTGTTTAAACGATCTTTGCAAAGTTTTTCTTAGGTTTTTTTTTCTCCCTTTCATCCTTTCAGGTAAATTTTAAAATTTTGTCACAGATCAATATTGAGAATTAATAGCAATCCAAATGCATTTTAGAAGTTGAGCAAATGCATTTTGGGGTATACCAGACTTAAAACTTGCTCAGGATTTATGTGAAAATAAGCAGATCTAAAATGCTTGCAAAAATTTATGCTAAGTGTTTTGAACCTTTTCCCTCTGAGAGCTTATCCATTTGCTTAGGAAACGTTTTTCTCTTATAGTTAACACAAGGCTAATTTAGCTTCTGTCTAAGCGATGATTAACTGTAATTATCAGGCTCCAAATAAATGATGTCATTAAATTCGATTATAAAATAAATCGAAATTATTTCTGTCTTGCTTTATGGACAAAGACATTCAGTGGGACGTCTTTGGTCTCACTTTTGTGGCTCAGTAAGTTTTAGTGAGATTGCATGCCAGGAGCAGCCTGTGCGCTAATGATTACTTGGAGAAATAACCCCTGGAGGAGAGTTTGCATGCCAGGTCTGGAATACACTTTTCCCCAAACTCACTGTGAAATGTGGATTCTCTTTAACTTTTCTATCCCCTCCTCCTCCTTGAAACGCTGGGGCCCCAGGCTCCCCCTCCTTAAGGGCTGCAGACAGATTTGCCCCCCGCCGTCTCCGCAGCCCGCGGTGCTGTTTCTCATGCTGCCACCAGGTGTCGCTGTTCCAACCGAGAATTTTGTTCCGGGCTTGGCCGGTCTCCTCCTGCCCCCATTCTTAAGGAGCTGTGAAAGGGATAGTCACGACGCGTGACCCCCACCTCCTAGTCTAAGCGAGGCCCAGTGTGCACCCCACTGGGGGCCCCGAATCCACAGATCTTCTTTGATTAGCTGTTTTAACTTTACAGCCCAGCGGAGCTGGGCCAGGACCTAACCCCACAGGGTGCACTCCTGAACCTGCCGGT
>CM052548.1:83929252-83982150 GCA_028533065.1 Trachops cirrhosus
TCCGTAGGCTCCCTCTGGCTGATCAGCGCCGAGCGGGGCGGCTCGCTCGGGGCGCATCGGATCCTCCTGAGCATCTGCCGTCCTCTCCACCGTCTCCCGCGAGCACCGACCCAGAGGCGTTGAGGCCACACCTCCTTCGCTGCAGACGAGGACACGCGGAAATGAAGGATTCCCTCCGAAGGCGTCGTGTTTCCGGGTCTGCTGGGGAGGGGCACAGAAGAGCCACCCGCATGCCGGCAAGTGATTTGGGCGCTGAGTTCAGGGACCTGGGAAGAGTCGCCGTTGGTAACTCGACGCTCACCGTTTAGTCATTTCAACGCCTGGTTCCAGCTGCCGTGCGTGGGTCTGAAATCAAACGTCTGACCGTTGAGTCCCTCCTGTAGGGACGGCTGGGCGGTGTGACTGGCCGTGCAGGGGAAGGGCAGACGGGCAGCTGGTCAGAGACCCGCCCGCCACCGTGTCTTGGCTGAGCTCCGTGACAGTGAGGCTTCCAAAGTGCCCGACACGCCTGTTAGGAGTCCGTGAAACCACCTGCACGGGGCAGGGGCAGGCTCACCACTGTTCGTAGGAAAAACAACACAATAGTTAACAACAGTAACCAAGAGCGCGTCCTGTTTCACATACTCACAACCGTAAACCTACGACCTCCCCCGCCCCGTGTATCAAATGATACGGGAATGGGCCCCGAGGGCCCTCTTACAGAGCGATGGATACGCTGCCCACCAGCTTCTCCAGTTTAGCAGTAAAATACACCGGCGAGCTTACTGACACTGCACCTGCTGGCAACAGATGGGAGAGAACGCGGGACTAGCTGATATTTCCACCTTGTCGCGAGACAGCCTCAGAAGAGGTGTCAGGGTGATAAGTCAGTGCGTGGAACATGCCTAACACGCGTGTTCATCCCCAGCTCTCCCACTTTTAGGGGGCGGCCACAGCAGCCTCGGTTCTGCCTGTGAAGGGCACACCGCCTTCATGTCCCGGCAGCCCCTCCTCGGACTTGTTTCCGGCGCTGGATCTGTGCTTCCAGCATCTTCCATCTGCCTGCTGGCCGTCCGACTCCCCCGAACGGAGAGACACTCTCCTGTCCCAGGGAAGCCTGTTCCCACTGGTGCCGGCCGGCATTCCCTCCCGGGACATCGCAGAGCCGCCCACACCCGGTCGTGGTCTTCACGTGAAGAAGGGATGCTTGGCCGAATCAGGGGACATGGGACACGGTTTCGTCTCACGGGCCACGACACCAGGACAAACGGACGAAAATCGTGTGACTGGGTGAACAGATGCCCCTTCAGACTGATTACTAACAAAATATCGACAGATGCTCAGGTGTGAAGAGCTTATGGATGTGTGAGGGGCAGCAATTAAGAAAGGGTTTTTAAAAGCAAATAGAGACAGTAAAAATATTCAAACCATTCTTACTGTTTTGATTTTAATAATAGCATTTTCCACGTAGGAGTAATTCTGGCATAATCATGCCCACATCAGTAGCACTCAAATATAAAAAACCCTAACATTCATTTCTACAGGCTTCTCTCTCTCTGAAAAAAGCAGTCACAACACTACACGCACTGTCTCCAGCCTGCGTGCCTGCTGAGAACGAAGAGAGAAGCCAGACCATTTACAAAACTGAAACACCTCTTCAAAGGCAGTGACGTCTTCCCGGGCACCCATGTCGCAAGGGGCGAAGCCGTAAAAGCCGAGAGAGCTGCGAGGAGGCGCGTTTTCTCACAGACCCGCTGTCCGCCTGTGCCCCCTTGCTCAGTGGAGTCGGGCTTCTAAGAAGAGACGATGTCACCAGACGCGTGGGAGACTGATGGGGCTGGAGAAATAAAATCCAGCTGGGACTCCCGAGGCAGCCGGGACCCCAGGACCAGCGTCCGGGTGAGACACCCCGCCCCTGGCACCATGAGGGGAACCCCGATTTCTGAGGGGAACCCCTCCATCTGCCCAGGTCCCGAGAGGGGGTCCCATGGTTGGTTGAGAAAGGGGAAACTTTCCCCATTCAATGACCACCGGAGAAAAACCATCTTTTTCCCTTTTTGAAAATATACGGAGTTCAAAAGTTTAGAATTCTGGTGAAACGAAGGGCCCACTTTGCCGGCACTCACGGCTTAGCGGTGGCCTCTCCCTGTGGCCACTCAATGCCACATTTGTATTAGAAGCACCCCCCCTTGCTGCAGTTGATGAGTCCAGAGCTGGGAGGCTGGGTCTGCATGGTGATTGGATCGTAGAACGTGAGTGTTATTTCCAACACCAATTATTTTCCACCCCATGTACAGGACCCAGAAAAGAAACCCGTCCGTGCACAGGACCAGCGACTCGGCTGGACAGGAACGTGTCAGTGGACGGCGGGCCAGGCCGGCTCCCCGGGGGGTGCAGGACCCCACCTCATGGCTGCCGGCCACGTCTGCAGGACAACTTCCCGCCTCCGTCCACACCGCTTCCCCGCCGCCTGCACCGGTTAGGTTCCTGTGACTCTCCGCCCCCAAGTCCTACATTTTCAAGGACATTTAAGTGGCACATTTTCAGAGCCAGCAGCTCTTCCTGCAGATGTAAGCAGTTCCTCAGCTGATGATATCGATGCGGAACAGAGATGCTTCTGCCAGAAAAACGCCTCTGTTCTCTGGACTCCTTCTTGCCCGGCATGTTCAGACAGAGGCATGGCACCGGACTTTGCCCATGTGGGGTCATGACCCGGAGGGCAACGCTCGGTTGTCCTCCTGCAGGAAACCACTGAGACCCCAAGGACCAGACCGGACTGTAAAAGGTGCGAGCGGCACCCTCAGCGACGTCGACATGGAGTGGAAGTTCCACAGGCTCGAGACCGAAATGGGGAGGCTTCTGGAGAGCGTTCTAACGAAGCAGCAGCAAGGATGCCTCGTCAGCCCCGTTTTCAGGGGTTCCTTTCAGACCCCCTTGTCCCGGACCCTGAGCATGCACTCGTCACCCTCGCCCCATCCCCAGCTCTCCGGAGAAGCTCCTCCAGCCACGCCAGGTGTGTGGGTTTTCCCTTACACCCGAGAGAGAGGACCCTTTCCTTTGGTGCACAGTGCGCCTGGGGCGGTTCCGGTGACCACGCGTGGGTTTTCCCTTGCACTGGACGCGTGTGAACACGTGCCCATCAGCTTGATCTTGCTTTCCCTTCACTGCAGCTTCTTCAGGGCACAAGCATCCTGTTCGCTCCCAGCACATCCCAGGTGTGGGAGGTGAACTCCCAGTGTCTGCAGGCGCTGAGCGAGGTTCTGGGTTTATCTGTCATAGCAGCCAAGGTCACCTCTGTCACACGCGTCGGAGTGTGTCAGGGTGCCCGTCACGCCAGGCTTCTTCTGTGGCGCACACATACACACACACGCACACTCACTTTCAGAGAAGTTAAAAGTCTGCAAACGTCTGCAGTGTTCACAGAGATTCGACTGTTCTTTTTGAAAAGAAAACATTCCCCAAATTATTGCAAGCCTTTGGCTAACTTTCTGAGACTGAAAAGTGGGCTTTCTCAATGTTTGCTGTGTCCTTGTCTTTTGTGAAGGGGAGAATTTTCGTCGGTCCTTGCTCTGAATGGCATCTTCGATGCCATCGTTGAACTAGTAAACCTTGTATGCCCGCGTGCACAAACTAGGTCTTAAAACCAGCCGTTCCAGACACAAATAAATGCATTTCACATGGCTGCGTAAGAGGAATGAAAAAAGTGGAACAGATTTTCCCCGACCATAAGTGATAGTTAGCCACCATTCTTCCCAGAACTGTTATCTCTGGCACCATCTACCTTTCAGCAGTAGGGTTCTCCAGGTGAAATTTCTGCGACTCAGAGCATCTTTTAGCCATTGGTGCACTCGACATTTAACTATTTCAAGGTTGCATTCCACCCGAGTGTTCAGTCCGAACTCCCACCCGGGAAGCTGTGACTACACACAGGTCACAGATGCTCGTGGAGTGACTGGTTTCTGAAACTAGAGCTCCTTGGCCTCGTCTCCTACTTAACCTGAACATCTCACTCTCCCCAAGAATATACCCTCCCCCCGCCCCCCGGTAGTTAATAGGCCTTTCCTGAGTGCACACGCCATGTAATGAGGACAGGCTGGGTGTCACCTTCAATGTCCCGGCCGCTTTACTGCTTCGGGCCACTTTGCAACAAGGGTGCTGTGTGGACAATGGAGGCATCACTTCAGGATATGGGACCCTCACCCTACATTCCTGAGTCATGGGAGTTCCCCAATTACAACCCCAGCCCCCAAATTCCTCTGCGTGCACATTCCGGAATAATGTTCTCGCGATGCACGCGGAGACTTGGAGATGTCCCACTGTGTGATGTCTGAGCGGTTCGCACCCCCAGGACCCACATTTAGCCGCATCTGCCATTGTGTTTCTTATCGGGCAGCTGCAGGCTGGGCCTCGTGCGCCCGCAGAAAATTGTATTCCCTGGCTGACAAATGTCCTATCTCCTTCAAAGATTTAGAGGATACCTGTGAAGTTTGGGACTTGAAAAACACTCTACAATATCTTAGTCATTTCAGCCCCCAACCAGATGTCATGAAATTTTCATTACATTTTAAAACTGTATTTTTTATGCTGCCTCACTGAAGACGGACCACTTAGCATAATTTTTTGCTATGGCCATGTCACAAGTTATTTCATATTTCTATATCACAAGATTGCAAAAATAAAAGAGTTTGACTCTCATGCCTTCCGAGACTTCTGTGGGATTCTTCCACAGACGAGTCCACTCAGTCGTTACGCTTTCCTTATGGGGGCGCCCACAGCTGCTGACGACGCGCACCCAGCGCCAGCTGCACCGGCCGGGAGTGGGTTGCCGTGTTTTAAAGTCGACAACTGATTATGTCCGGTTCTCTCCTTGAACTTCTACTTTTCCTCCCTCCCTTTGTACAGATCCCTGCAGTAGGCTTTCCAACAAACTCCATTCTGTCCCACGTTACAAAGAAAGGGAAGAAAGGAAGTAAAACCTTTTTCGGAACTGGACTCCGTTCCTGCTCCTGCTCCCAGAGCCGAGTCTTTGCCTTGATCTCAACAACCAAACTCCTGAGACTCTGTCGCCACTCGGCGTCTTCCTGGTTCCACGCGCCCCCCTCCCACCCCCGGCCTGAGCCGGAGGCCCGGCTCTGTCCCCAGGGCTGCACAGAAATCGCTCTCATCTCCGTAACCCCTCCGCTTTCCTGAGCAATCTCCTCCCGCAGCTTCGGGACGAGGACCCGCTCGTGGCCTCCCGCATCGGCCGGCGCCTCCCTTCACCCCTTTGGGAGGGCCCGTCTGTGGACCGTGTAGGAAGGATGTACAGTCGTCAGAGCTGTGCCTCAGTTTCTCCTTCTATCAGTGCGTCCTTTTCCCTGAGAACCGCAGCTAATTCGATGCCTTTCCTGCAGCCGCTGGGAGGAGTCCAGGCCTCCCCCGAGCCAGCGTCCCCAGGGCACCTGAACCTGCCGTCTCCTGCTCCAGCTGCTGAAGTCAAGCCCCACCTTTCCAAACGGTGCATCTCAGCCGCCCGTTAACAGTTTGAACACCAGCCACCCCTGCCCAGTCGCCCAGGCTGATCCCGGGCACTGATTTGATTCCCTCTCTCTCTGCTCCAGCAGACCTGGCCAACTAATCATCCAGGTTTGTTTGATGTTGGCTCCCAAAGCTCCTGAACTCGCCCACGCCTCGGACCCGCTGCCGCGTCCTCGTCCCTGCCCGTCCTTCTGAGGCGGGGACACTGGCCTCTGCCGACCGCCTGCTTTTGCTGAGCTGACTGGGACACCTTGGTGCATCCCTGTCCTTGTGCCTGCCCCTCAGCGGACTACGTTTCCTTCCATTTGTCCACACCTTCACTGCGGGTTACAAGATTCAACTCCTTTCTGCTACCAGCTGGATACTCCTTTTCCTTTCCTTTTTCTCATTTCTGGAAAGCCATCGCCTCTTTTCCTGGCGTCTTGGTCCCCACACCTGTTCCCACACCCGTGTGCCCCTGTGTGCCTTCACTGTGCTCATGGGCTTAAGGCTCAGCCTGGCCTTCAGGGAGACAGATGCCACTCCCTCCGAAGGGCCCCTTCAGCCCTAGAGCCTGGGTTCCCTAAGCTTTGTGCCAGGAAGTGCATGTAAGTGACAGATGCTTACAGAATCATTAAAAAGCCGAGAAGTAGGTTCAGGTTTCTGCTTCCAGGAAAAGGGCCCCACACCCCCGCACAGCAAGAGCAGACGCGGTCCTGTCCTGGGCTCAGCTCACCGGCCACCACACTCGTGCCCACGTGATGTCAGGTCCCGGTCGAGGGCCGCCCTGGGCACCGGCCGCCCTCCCTCCTCGCCGGCACCGAGCCTCCCTGGAACCTCTCTGCCCAGGCTCCTGTCCGCTGGGCCCCCATCGGGACTCTGACCAGGGAGGCCTGGGACAACGGTGGGAGTGCTTGCTCATTCTGCAAGTTCTCCCTGGTCCAGGGGGATGCACTGGCCGAAAAGTCTCCCCAAATGGGAAGGGCGCTCGAAAGGGGCCAGCCGAGCAGGAAACGCGACAGGTGACCGCCGGAGCTGAGCCTGCGCAGCCCAGTCTCCCGTGGGAAGGTCCGTGCAGGGTTGGGGCCGAGGGGGAGCCCCAGTCAGCGGTAACACCGGTGGCCATGATCAGCGCGTTAGCCCTCACTGTGGCCACGTCCTTCTCCATACGGAAGCCCCGTGGTTCCCGCACTCGGGAGCCGAACCCCTCTCTCTGCAGAGAGGCCATATACACAAAAAACTCACGACGAGATTGTCCCGGTTTCTGTCGTGACAGATCCACCCCTTTTCGACGCTGGTCCTTGGCAGAAACTCGAGCCCAGATGCTCGCGCCTAGACGCTGATGTCCACAGGGAGGTCTGAGCCCTTTCTGAAGGGGTGTCGTCGCAGGGCTGTGGGCTCGTGAAAGCCAGGGTGTGGGCCGTGCCGAGCTAGCAGGCGCTGCGACCGCTGACCACACGGGCAGCGCCCTGCTCCCTCCGCACCCTCCACACGCTCGGCCACTTCAAGGGGAACGCGGCAAAGGGGGGCATTCACGCAGCTTCTCACGGTGCCTCGTCTGCAAATAGCCTGTTTTATGTGCAGACCCACGTCCGCACAACCTTCCATTGAAATCAGAAGTGCAATTGTGAGTTCATTAGTGACGATCCTCGTCTCCTGAGGGCTCTCGGGAGAAGTAATCTGTTCGGGAGAGAAGACACACAGGCCCGGTGACGTCACCCTCATCAGCCCTGAGCTCCAGTCTTGCCAGGTTTTGACAAAAAGTAATTACTTCCTTTATTTTGCCCAAGGGCTAAATTTCTAATGAAGAAAAAAAAGGGGGAAATAAAAGTCTCCGAGCACATGTTGAGTTAAATGTGGGAATGAGTGGGGGAGCTTTATTTCTAAACAGTCATATAAACTCAAACTGAGATTAATTGCTTATTTCCATGCTGAAATGAAGAATAAAGAGAAGTGTTTTTTTTATCTGAATTGCTGCTTTAAATTATAACACACATGCCCACACATTATGTTGTTTTAAGAATTATGAATAATTCAGCTCGACTTCATGATGATTAAATATTTGAAAGGGAAAAAGGGAAAGAAGTTATATTTACTGAGAGGTGGATTTTTATTGCAGCAAATGCTAGTGTCTGGAACAGAATTCTGACCGCGTGTGGGCTTCCTGGTTCAGGGAAAAACCCTCGGGGCTGATGGCAAATAGGGTTCGGGGCACGCCGTGTTCTGAGCGTCTGTGGCCCCAGGAGTGAAGACTTCGTTTCGCCTCCACAGCGGGGAGCAGCGTGGGGAGGGACTCTGCGTGTTCAGCAGACACATGGGTGTCCCAAACCGATGGTCAGGTGACGCCGGCGTGCCTCGGAGCTGTATCGGTACCCTGGTGGGGACAGACCTCACACACCGGCATAATTGCACCCACTAATGGTCTAGGAACCTGGTCCAGGAGAAAGACTGCGGGCCCAGGTGAGTTCTTCTAGAAGCTGAGCAGAGACAGAGAGGAGAGGAGTCCTGGGGAGCGGTCCCTGGGGAAGGCCCCCAGCTGGAAACCTAGACGAGGCGTCGAACCCGTGAAACCCCACAGAGGAGAAACGTCAGTGCAGGAAGAAGAAGAGTCAAACAGGATCAGGGCCTTCTAACAAAACCGGAACGTGTCTGAGAGTCGAGTAGAACCTTTGCACAAAGAACCAGGAAGACTTCCACCCGAAGAGGAAAATGGCAACCGGTATGTGGCCGCACCTCGATGAGCGGAATCCTGGAACTATCCAGCAAAGGCCTTAGAGCATCCGTGAGAAAAACGCTTCCACAAGCCACTGACGGAAATACTTCAAACAAGTGAAAACAGAGCTTCAGCCAAGAAACATTCTCAGCAAAGACACACAGAACCCACAGAAGATTTAGAAGTAGAAAACAGGGTGGTCAACTTTCAGCACTCAGGGGACAAGCTCAACGTCAGAACGTGAGGGACAGAGCGAAGAGCCGGCGGACTGGAACCGAGAACAACAGAAATAACCTAATCTGAGCAACAGGGAGAAAAACAGGCTGACAAAATAATATTAATAGAACGCAACCTCAGGACCATGTGAGACTATCAAAAAACCCAATATTTGTGCCATCGAAGTCCCAGAAGAGGAGATAGAGGCTGGGCCTTGACAAGAGCTCGAAACACTAATGGCGGGGCTTCCCCAATATGACTACGAACAGAAGCCGCAGGTTCAAGGGCGAGCAAACCCCAGACGGCAGAATCCAGCAGCTTCATGGCGAGACACCATGAGTAAATTTCTGAACACTGCAAAGTCTTGAAAGTGACCAGAGAAAAAACAATAGGGAACCAGAGCTGGTTCTTCGATAAGATCAGTAAGCGGGACAAACCCACAGGAAGACATAAACTCAAAGGAAGAGAACAGATTACCATTACGAGGGATTCAGAAGGACAATAATGGCGCGTATTCCGTGACCAACTGCAGAGCTTCATTTGCCAAACTGGGTGAAATGGGCCACTTTCCTGCAAAAACGGAAATCACCTCCATTCGTCCAGTACGGGGTGGATAATGTACACAGCCCTATAAATCTTCTACATTTGGTTTGTGACTTAAAAGGAATATAAGAAATCTGCCCAGACAACTTCCATGGGAAACGCTACAGAACGGTCACAGAAAAACGAGCAAGCGTTCCGCACCACCTCTTCCACAGAACAGAAGAGGCGGGAACCTGGTTCTATGACGCGAGGTCACCCGCACCGAGCCCGGAGCGCAGACGGTGGGACTGCAGCCCCGAGTCCCTCCCGAATCTGCACGCAAACATGCCCGGGTTCAACCCTGACAGACCGCGGAACAAACGTGTATCCAGTCCAGGAAACGCCACTTAGCAAGATAAGTGGGGGGACACGGAAGCAGCAAGGCAACAAACAAAACCCGAAATGTCACAGGCCTTCCGGTTTCCCTTAACAATCCAGAAGGGCGAAATTCTGGACACGGGGAGCAGGCGGGGTGGCCTCGGCTGCCGAGCAGGTGGGGAGGCGGGCGTGTCCCGAAACGCTGCTGTTTGTCGCGGGTCGGCGTTCACAGCCACGTCAGGACGCGGTTCTGTGGACGGGCACGACGCTGCCCCGGGCGGCAGTGGGTAAACACACGCCACCGTCAGCATTGTTTCTTTCAGCTGCACGTGAGTTCGCAATTATCTCAAAACGCAGAGCTTAATCAGAACAGAAAGGGCTGTCACTCTCCTCCTGTAGCAGTTTGCCCGCCGGCTAAAAGCACCAGCGAGTTGTGATTCACACGCCACATGCTACACACGCCACCACCCACCAGCACACACCACGCACACCATCACACATGCCACCACACGCGTGTCCTCCAGCGCCTGGGAGTCGTCCTCCCCCACCCCCATCCCCCGTGTTCCTGTGGTTGCTCCTGGACTTGCTCTTTCTTGCTTTCGCCTGCTGTTTAAAAATATTCTGATTCAAATTTAACATTTACTCAACTGACTTTTAGTTTACACAATAGATTTATGCAGTACATTTTTCACGTTAGGGTTTTATTTTCAAACCAAAACTTTTTTCTCAAGATGATATGCAATAAGTACGGATACAAATAGGTGGCTTCTGGCTGGAAGTCACGCTTAGAAAAACCCCAATTAGAAATATTAACGATCTCTGTCTGAAAACTAAGGATCTAACTTTACTGCAGTGAGATGGCCGTCTGCTTTACAACAGAAAATGTCTTTCCTTGGGAAGGGAGCCTGGGCCCTCCCCCCACACACTGCAGGGTGTGGGCCAGCACAACAACGCCCCGTCTCCAGGGCCACAGACGAAAACCGAAACAGGGGCAGCGCCTGCCTCGGGCGCTGGTTGGGGGGAAGGATGAGAAAAGGCTGGACGGACACCGGGACTGTGCGCCACCCGTGTGAGGGCTTTTGTCAGCGTTGTCGCCGTTGATGGAAGCAGAATGAGCAATCCAAGGTGCCTTTTCTTGCCTATAAATCTGTTCCCTGAACAGAAAGATGTATTTAATACATGAAAAGTCATTTCCCTTCATGTTGTCAGCCTCCAGGGCGGCTGGTGTCCAAGGCCTTTCACACACCGGCCGTCCTGCCTTTTCCTGACCCTCAGCCTCGGAGCCACGTCCTCTGGGACACGTGGCAGCCGCCCTGGTGGCCTCTGCTCTCCTGGGCCGAGGGCCTGGCCGCTGTCTGCTGGCCTGGTGACCGCCTTTCCAACCTGTCCATGACCAAGTCATTCCCAGGCAGGTGGCCACTGAGGGCCTCCCAAGACTCCCCCGGACCGGCTGCCGTGGGATTCACGGTGCCCGATTCACGGAGTCCGATTCTCTCCACCTGGAGTCCCACTGTGCGAGCGGCTGCTTGCCGGTCCCCACCCCAGTCCTGCCGTCTGCCCCGGGGGCACCATCCGCACCTGCACCACCCCGCCCAACCCTCCCTAGGAGGCCGCCGAGCCTCGTCACCCCCCACGCTGCCTTCCCTCCACGGCAGGCTGACAGTTTTCAGCCGTCACTGCAGGAAGGGGGTTTTCCGAGACGCCCTTGCGCATCATTCGGTCCTTTGAACCCTGTCATAGTTCCACGTCTGGAGGACTAAATACGGTTTATCTTCATGTTCTGAATAGTCTGTATAAGATAAGTTAAGTAGATTCAAAGAATCTTTGGTGGTTCACCCCTCTGACCCGAGATGACGGACCTGGGCTTTGAGTCCTCAGTGGGTTCTGGAGCCGGTGGTCTAAGTACCCCTCTCTCACCGCCCAGCGGTGTAGGTGTCTCTTCCAACATTCCAGCTCTTCCTAAAACCCACCACATTCGTGGTCACACACAGAGCCTATTTATAGAATCCCATTAGTTTAGGATAATGCCGAGACAAAGGATTGGGAATAGGCATCAGTAAAGTAAACATATACATTTGCAGAAATTGAACCTCTAAAAGAGAAAACCACATTGAAAGTAATATGCTAGAGAAATAGATCATTTAATTCAGAACTTTTCCAAATGTATTTAAAATGTATATTTTCCAAGGGATTTAATTTTTTCCATAAATAGAATTAATTTATAAAAGCAAAAAATACTTCACTATCTATAAATATTGGTTAAGATAAATATATCAGACTTGTAGATACTTTGAATTCGAACAAATGTTTTCTGTTTGAACCTTATTTGGTCAAAGGGTTTTCGACTTTGCTGTTTTTTCTAAAACGTATTTGGGACAAAAATGATATTGAAGAAGTTGATAAAAACCCATGTTGACTCATGAAGTTTAAAACTACCATCCATTTGTGTGGAGTAAATGTGTCCGCAGCTCAAGATAGCATGTCTGGGAGAAAAATGGAAGTCGCCCACAAAATCGGCCCTCGGGGCAATCGTGTGTTTTCTGTTATGATTTACCGGAAGCTTTGTATGCCCATGTCAACACCAGAGCAGCTCAGGTCCAGGTTCCTGATGACTCACAGAACCAGAAAACTCAGGGAAGTTTAGAGGGAAACCCCAATTCCATTTTGCTTACCAGTGAATGTTGGCTACAATGTAACAAGGTGAAATGGTCTTCCGTAACTCAGAATCGAGTTGGGCTATCACAGGGCGGGGCCCACACCCTTTCTCTCTCAAGCCTACACTTTACAAAGTCACAGATTATTTAAAGGAGCAATTACTACTTTTGGAAATGCTTTGGTTTTCAAAGTTTACGTCTTCGTGGACAGTTGTAAAGGTTCGAGTTGGCGATGTGGAGGAGCCGGGGAGACTCAGCCCTCGCCTCTGGACCCGAGGATGCCCAGATCCCACGGCAGGAGACCACGGGAGGCGGAAGGTACCAGGACCAGCCTCGTGGGAACCAAAACCGGCCCCTCCCTTCCCTGCCCCCTGCGAGCAGAGTCCTGGCTCGGAGGGCGGAGTCGCATCTTGCAGGTCTTCTGTGCCGCCCTGTCCTGGGCGTCTGCGGAATGGCCTGGCCCACCCTCTCTGCCCTTCCCGGCGGTCCCATTTCCTCCTTCAGAGGAGCATTTCGGCTCCTTACCAAAGGATGCAGCCTACAGAACACAGTACAGGGCAGATCACTGGCAAGGAAATAAAGATGTAAAGATGAAATGAGACATTTCTATCCCACAGGCTAGAGTCGATCACTGTTAATAATTTCATAGAAGTTTGCTGCTTGAGAGATCACTTAACAGACTTCCCTATAAAATAAACTTCAGTGTTCTTAAGTGGTTACACCCTTGGTACAATTGTGAGCGTTCTTCCCTCCTTCAGCATTACATAAGTGTTCATTCATATGAAAAATGAACTTACTGTGAAGCACGCACGATGCTTTGGGAAAAACGCATTTTATAGGCCACACTCATTCAGTGCAGAGGAAACATCGTAGCGAACAGGAGTTGCTACTTTTTTGCTCTTACGGAACCCCTTTGTCTTGATGCCTCGAAAACAAGCAGGCACACAGCGCTTCCAGGGCCGCACCCCATAGCCGGAGCAGGTGGAGGGTGTCCCACAGACACGGTGGGAAATACGATGCCAGTTGTCTTCGCTTCCCCCGGGGTCTTCTCCCTAAATCCCCTCCTGGTCCGCTCCTGTTTGACGAGCCCGCAACACCTGATAAGAGTCTGAGCTCTTCACAATAAAAGTCCAGTCTCCAAGTCATAGACTTTCTGCTTCGAGTTCATAGCGTTTCTTCACCCGCAACAATACGAGGTTCGGTTCTTTCTTTCACATTCACTACTTCACTGATTTTAAGAAAATGCGTAAGGAGTGAGGATTAAGATTATATTCCCAAGAAATGCTCATTTGTAACACCTTCTATTTGGAGTCTTCCACAATTTCCCTCCTGAGCCTGGACGTACAGGCTGAGGCAAAAGTAGGTTTACAGCTGTTCGTGTGGAAAATAATGTAATTAATAAATAGGAATACAAGAATAAACTCTGTTTCGCATACTCACAATGTAAACATACTTTTGCCTGCCCAGTATAGGGATTTTGTGCACTTCTCTGGTTTCAGGGAAGTATCTCAATCAAAGAATTATTTACAATATTTTCAACTACCCCAGTATCTATTCAACGACTTCCTTTCAATGTCCCAGCCTGGCAGCGACAGCGGGGACACTCCTGCCAGAGCAGGACCTGTGCAGCCTCTCAAGGACACGCCTGGCGCGCGAGCAGAACTGGGAGCAGGACGGAGCTCCTTTCACAAGGGCCGCGGGCGCAGGGGGCCCCCTGACAGAAAACCTCTGCTCGCCCGCCCGGGAGGCTGGCACAGGCTCTGTGTCACCGAAGACACTGGAACCAACTATGCCCCCCAGAGCGCCCTGGGTGCAGTCCCGAAGGCCACCGCGAGGTGGCGCTGTTTCCTCGGCCCAAGGCCAAGGCCAGGGCCTAGGCCAGCACTCCACGCGCCTCACCTACGACGATGGATGCTGGACGGGTGCGCGGGCAGGTGGAAGGACTCGTGCGTCCCGCACTCCCTTTTTCTGGGCACCTCGGTGACAGCGTGTTTCCTGCCCATGCCGCAGGGACCTGGGTCGGGAGCCTCGGCACGACCACCCGGGCTCGGTTTGCTCGGTCGCCTAGCACCGCCCCCCTACCCTCCACCCCAGTCTCAGGGCGCAGCCTTGCACAGAGGGCCCGGCGTGGTTCTCTCTCTCTGCCGCAGAGCGTCTCCGGAGCCCTCGCGTCTTTCTCCTCGCGGGACCGGCGAGCACAGCGCAGCCCCTTCGGCCTCAGTGAGCGTTTGGGGCTCTGGCCTCGCGCTGGCTTCCCGCGGGCGCAGCTGCTCCCGGATCCTGCGCCCACGGCCCCTGGGACTCCCCGCGGACCAGACGCGCCTGTGGCTGGAAACCTGGGGCTCGCTCGGAACCCAACTCCCTGCCGGGCCAGGGCGCTCCGAGGTCACCACGCCCTCATGGCCACCTGAAGCCAAAATAAGGTCCACGTGAAGCTACTTCAGAACATCCAGCTTGAAATGTCTTTTGAAGACGATTTCCAAACGGATAAATATATTTCTTTTTTTTACTCAAATACTTTCGCAGGGTCTTTTCATAACGGGAATCTATTAACTATTTTATAACATAATTGATGAGCTAAAAAATCATAATAAATTTCCGTAACCACATATATTCATGCATTTTTAATTTATATGTAATTAAATATATATGTCTCAAAAATAAACATAGGTATATTTAATTATATGAAATGAGAATAACCGACATAAAACTGAGAAACAGATATCACTTTTGAACCCGCAATTACACATCCATTTCACCTCCCAGCTGTTTTGCTTTTCTCAGTTTCTCTCATACAGATACTTCACACAGAATCACGAATAAGTATGTTAAACTATTAATGTTTTTTCAGTTGTGAAAATAGAGATGTTTTTCTCTTTAGAAATGTCACTTCGACAGAAGACAAATTGTATCTCTTCACAATATAAGCCCCAGATGTTAACATAGTTGTTAAGCTATCAGCCCATCTCCGTGAGGACAGCTATACAGAAGCCGTCCCACGCAGCTTTTAAGTATATTTTTAAGTGAGATTATGCGTGTCTGGGTCTGTATTTCTAACATACATGAGCCAATAGCTAGGCACATGTTTTCAACCCACTTATTCCAGAACAGTAACTGAGTATTCTGTGGTCTTCCTTCATCGAGGTCTATTTTATACTTCACTGTGTCCAGTGTCTCATACACTTAATCATTCTGACCACACAAAGGGCAGAGAAGAGCAATATAAGCGGGATTGAAATGAGAATGATCAGCCTGAGACTGAGAGACCAATATCACATGTGAACCCAGGATTACACACCCTTCCGCCTCACAACGATTCGGCTTCTCCCGCAGTCGGAGACGGGTGTGTGCCGCAAGTCCTCATGAGGAGGACGGAATCTGTCACGTAACTACTTTAAAATATTTTTACTACAAGGAAAAAGCACATTTGGAGAATTTTACTCCTTTTTACAGCTATTTTTATGGCAGAATTTGCCTTTTTAATTTGTGTTTGTACATTTATTTCCTATTTAAAATGCCACAACATGAAAAGGTTTACAAGGAGGCCTTAAAAGTAGAATAAAATAAGATTCATCATAAATATATTTTACAGGCTGGAGGTTCCAGGGTTTATGGGTAACACTCTAACTACTCCTTGATGAAGAAAGAGCGTGTGGCTGAGAACTCAGGTCGGGTTTCAGCCTGGCCAGGTCTGCATGTGGCGTGGTTTCTGCCTGAGTGGCTGGTCAAAAATCTCCACGTTTGCATTAAAATGAAGAGAATTAGGAAAATGAAAATTCTGCTGCTCTATGAGAGCTGCAAGGACCAAACAGTTTAAAAAGGAAATGCAGGTCACCTTCAGCTGGTTTGTTAGTGTGTCTGGAAAAAGTAGGAAAGAGATCTTCAGCATTAACAACAGCAAAAACTATTACTTTGTTCCCTTTGTAACTCAAAAAAAGCTTAATTTTTTTGATGCGGAGACACTGCTGTATGCATCAATAAAACGAAGTTCAAAGGAACTATATGGCGTCTGAGTAGACCCAGGGCACAGTGACAACAGTGGTGAACACTTATTTACTGCCTACTGTGTGCTACGCATAGAAGACACCGATAACCCAACCGTGAAGAGGGGTAGGTTACAACACAAGTACAGCTTAACGGATTGCTGACCCCATGCCCAGACGGGTCAGCTCAAGACACGAGGAAACGGCATCGTGAAAACCACCAACGTGCCTCAGCTCCCCCATGGTAAGTTAGTACTCTTAACTTTATGTTACTCCACTCCTTCTTCATTCCATGCCTTTTCGTGTTCACACCTAGTGCCCTTAATAGTGTTGCTTATTTTTAAAACAGGCTTTCATTGGGCAGAGCAATTTTAGGTTCCCAGGAATGAGAAGGGCTGGAGGCAGAGGTTGAACTTCCTGCCCCGTCAGAGGAGGGCTCCCTGTCCCTCCTCCCAGCTGCCCCAGGCAGGGCCCCCCCGCATAGCAGGAGGTGTGGGGATTATCACATCAACAGGCAGAATGCAACTAGGGCTTGGGCCCTTTCCTACAGTAACCCGCGGCTGCTTTCCAAGTCTGCATTTGAGTCCTACAAGCAATGTGGCTTTCAGCTGTATATTAATTGAATGGTAACCAGGCAGTTATCTACACTCTACTGGTTACTTTGGATATATTAAGACGTCCCCCGTGGCCTATACATGGTCAACATCAATCCATGATCCAGTGCCCTTTAAAATAAGTGCATTCATTTCTATTCCTTCAGTGACATCCTGTACATTTTGAGCACAAATACTTCACCTATGTCCTCTTCCTTCCACAATACAAGAAAGTAAAGATGAATTAATTTTTTCATCTCCTCACTGTCATCAGCCATAATGTTTTTCTGATATTATACTTTTATCTTGTTTTATTTTATTTCTATAGGTTTTTAAAGATATAATTGACATAAAATATTGTACAAATCTTCCCAAACATCTTCATGTTCTGCCTTTTAAAAAAGCATAGACTTGCCCTGGCTGGTGTAGCTCAGTGGATTGAGTGTGGGTGGCCGGTTCGACTCCCAGGCAGGGCACATGCTTGGGTTGCAGGCCAGGTCCCCAGTAGGGGGCACGTGAGAAGCAACCACACATTGATGTTTCTCCCCCTCTCTTTCTCCCTCCCTTCCCCTCTCTCTAAAAATAAATAAATAAAATCTTTAAAAAATAAAAAAGCATACACTTAAATGTAATAATCATTTTTACTAATTTCTTTATATCTGTGCTCAAAAATACTTCTTATATGACGTCCCTCTGAGTCTGGTTTCCTTGTAGTTAAACTTGACCATTCAGTAGGTCTTCCGAGGACATGTGTACAAAATAAAACTGTTTAGCCCTAATGCATCTGGTTCGGGGTAAGAAAAGCCTTCCTCCCACACTGACGGGCCCAGGAGAGGGAGGGACAGCCAGCATCTCGAATGAATCACAGAACCTTCCTCGTTTTTCTCATGTATGTTACGCACTGGTTCTGAGGTTCCCCCTTATGTTACCATTTCAGCCCCTTAAACTTCAGTCCTTTGTCTTGACTTTGCCCTCTATGTCTGCCCTTTAAATTGATGTAAATCTATTTTGCTTAAATAAGTCACACAATTGCACCAAAAACAACTGGTATAAAAGAAAATGGTATTCACAAGTACAACAAAATGCTCTCAAAGCCGAACATGTAACTGGAAGTCAGGTCAATAATTAATTAGTACTCCTTGAAGTTGCCTTATATAATAAGTCCTCTTAAAATATGTTTCCTCTGGATTAATACACGGTTATCACATGTAAAATTCTATCTTAAAAAGCCTGTCTTTTGCTTTTGTAGAAATTGGATTTGATTTTCTGTTTAAAAAATAAATATAGCACAGTGAAAATGGTTAACTTCCCATCAATTTCATCCAATTTTCAATGTGATTTATTTCAAAGCAAAATATCATCTCCTGTCCACAAGACATAATAAACACCTAATAAAATTTAATAAAATTCATTATTTCCTATCACCATGTGGTAATTGCCAAATTAACTGGCATTACCACTAAATCATCTTCTTCATTTTCTTTTTAGGTATTTTTATGGCTGATACTTGTTGGGACTTGACAATTTATAGGTCAGATTAAAATCTCAGGAATTAGTTGACAGAAATTCAATTTTAAGGTACAAGTGAGCTTGTGTCTTATCAGAGCAGCAAGGCTTGTAAGTCTCAGACTTCTAGGTCTCAGACTTCTGTGGCCCAGAAAGCGACTGGGCTGACGCGGGAATCAAACACGCAGTTCGGGGGGAAGCCTTCACCAGTCAGACCCGTCCGTGCGCAGGCTTTCCCCAAACCGCGGTAGATGCACAGACCTCGAGAGAGAGAAAGGCAGTACTTTCACAGACACTAACACGTTCTTGAGAAAATAACTTTTAGTTAAATGTATTTTCTGACCCTGGCTAATAAAATGCGGCGGTTTCCGGGGTACAGTTCTGACTCAGCACCTGTGCGCCGAATTCTGCGCGCCCACCACCCGGAGCCACAGCGGGGCGGGCCTGGAGAGGTGGGCGCCGCGCGGTGCCTTCACTGCGGCCCCGCCCCTGGCTCCCCGGGCCGGACACACACCCACCGGCCTGTCCACGCGGCGCTGACGCCCGAGAGCGCTCCACTCTGCCCGGAGCCGCTCTCCGCCCCAGAGTCAGGCGTGTCTCCCTCTCTTTGTCTCGGTTTCACTGTTTGCTCCGCTCCTGCCCCATTTTTAAGGGCCTACGAGTCGGCACGTGGTAAGGACTTCACTCGAAAAATGAAATCTGAATTAGCTTTACGGAGAGTTGGGCGGGGGGCCTTGCATCCTCAGGCCTCGGCGGTCCCCAGGGCGGACCCCCACGTCCCTCCCATGGCAAGGCCCGGTTCCCGGAGCGCGGAGCGGGGCGCCCCGCGGTGTCCAGGATGCGCCTGCAGGGCGCAGGGGGCTGCGTGTCCTCAGGCCAAAGGTCCGCCCTGCCCTCCGGTCTCCGAGACGCACGTGTCCTCGCTGTGCTGGAAACACTTCATCAAAGCTGCCAGAAAACCGACAGGCCGCTTCTCCTGTTTCCTTCGTCCTTACAGGAACTTGAGGGGCGAGATCGCCACCAACAAGGGTCCCTCCTCCCACCGAAAGGCGATCAGTTAATTATAACAACGGACAACTGGCCTATTTTTCTGTGAGAAACGCTCAGAAAATGTAAAGGTGAATAGTTTTGTAACTTTGTATTGAAATACTGCCTATCAGTTTGAGGAATGAATTGAATTAGGAGGTGCGATACTGAGATAAATAATAAAATAGCAATATTATTGTAGCATGACAGTAAAATGAGAAAAATGTGTTAACTGTCAATATAAAAAAGATGACTCACTAAAAATGGCATTTTCCTTTTCACATATTCTTTTTGCTAAAATTAAAAAATATTTCTGATAGCATAATGCTCTCCAGTCCCGTCCATGCTGTTGCAAAGGGTGTAAGCTCCTTCTTTCTTTCTGCTGCATAGAATTCCATTGTGCAAATGTACCACAGTTTTTTGATCCACTCATTTACTGATGGGCACTTAGGTTGCTTCTTGCACTTGGCTATTGTGAGCAAAAAATCCTCAATAAAAAAGTTAGCAAGTCCAATCTAAAAAACATATATATGTATATATGTATATATATTTCTTTGCATTATTACACATTTTTTAAAAAACAGTAAGTTTTTATAAATGGCAGAGCCTTGAACAGAGATGATCACATAACAACTAAAAGTAAAAAAAAATCAATTGAGAAAAACTTATACATTTTTGTCATAGTTCCATAGTTTCTTCCTTTTTGCGTTGAGAAACACATTAAAGAGAAGGGGAGGGGGCGCACAGTGAGACTGCAGAGCCCGGGCCGCCGGCCGGGCCCCAGGAACAAGGGCATGTCTGTGTTCAAACCGCCCCTTCGGGTAAGGAGACCGGGCACGTTGAATCAGCACCCACCCTACCGACCTCACGGGGAAACAGCTCTTTCTACAAAGACTGTATTTCCCAGAAGGTCACATTTTGAGGTACTGGGGGTTAGGGCCCCAATTGTTTTAATGGGGGGTCACAATTCAACCCAAAATAGCCATGGGCAGGAATATGAAGGTTAATTTATATATCATTTGCCCTGGGCATTTCTGCAAGCTAAAAATAAATTTCTCATGTAACCCTTTTCACTCACTGTGCTTCTAACCTTGATGGGCGTTAAATGGACAGAAATGGGAAGCGGTGCCTCTTCCCTGAGCCGCAGGTTCCGACAGTGACCGCACCTCTGAGTGGTTTTAGCCCTCCCCATGTGCTGTCCCTGCCTTTTCTTAATAAAATCCATTTACCCGACACGTTTTCCTCACTGGTATGTGAGAATTTTTCAAAGTCTTGACACAGAACTATCACGCCAAATCAGCCGAAGCTGAACACGAAGCTGAAACCAAGATGCATAACTGCCCAGGGAAGTCTCTCCACCGGCTGAAGCCCGCGCTTTTCTCCCAGCCGTCACTCTTCGGCCTCGCAGCCGCCTGCACCCTTCCCCAGGCCGTTCCGCATGGACCCTGTTTCAGACCCTGGCGTGCTCACCTGACCGTGGAAACCACTTCCTCACAGCATCAGTTACTCCCCTCCTCCCTCCTGGGTGCCACTCCCCTCCAGTGCGATCGCCCGGTTCCGCCGAGGTCCCTGCTACACACAACTGCGCTTACACCTTCAAGGTCGTCCAGGCTTCGTGGGTGGACATGTCCTGATTTACACCGATGTTCTCACGAGCCCGAGAGGGCGGGCCTCGCTGCAGACACCTGCCCGGCTCCCAGGTGTGCACGGGGGTGGGGACTGAGGGAGAGATGGTGTCTGCTGCCTAGCAAAGCTGTCCTCCGGTCACCCGGGGAAAGCCTTCATTTCAGGTCAGGCGTGATGAACCTGCCGTTCTAGGGACAGAAGGGAAAATCTGTTCTGGAGCCCTGCTTCACATCCAAGAAATGTCGGTGCGTGCGTAGCTGCGATGGATTGGGCAGGCGGGGCCTTGTGAACTAGGTCGAGTTCGAGGAGGGACGCACCTGCCTGCGGTCAATTCAGCTATAATTGAAATTTCCTCCCTCCAGCAACTTATCTCCGAGCTATTTCATAAAGACATTAACTCATCATTAGTGGGTGAGGCACGGATGGCGAGATACAAGTGGGTTTCTGTCCTTGGTAGATGTCCTGGGGAGAGACCTGATAACGGGCCCAGGGTAACATTGGCTCACAGTCATCTCCGCGTGCTCGCTGGGTGTCACGCAGCGACTGTCACTGAATGCCCTCCAGACCGCGTCAGGACGAGGCAGGGACACCCAGAGGCTTTCCCCGGGGACACTGTCTCCAAAACCTTGAGCTGCAAACGAGTGCCTCACGAGTTTTAAAGATAATTTAATCACACAGACCTATGCAAGCACAATTGTGACGCCCACTGGCTATAAAGCGGTGGGTTAGTCAGTGTGTGGAGGTATTGCATATACTGTTTTCCATTAAAAAAAAAGCTTCTTTGTGTACAGTTTATTCTCAGACCTTAAGAATGGCTCCAGCATAAAAATTTAGTTGGCTACTCAATCATGTCCGTAGCTAATCTTCTCCTGACGAACAGACATCACTACATACACAGCAGGTGTACTCACCAAACAACCGAGTCCCCCGGGCACAAACAGGGCTCACTTCTCTCAGTCAGTGCGGGGAACCAGGGGACCGTCCGAAAAACACGTATGCCCCATCTTTATTAAATCAGCCAACAGTTACCGAGCGCAGCTTCTGCAGACCCAGGGTAGTCTGTGTGCGTGTCGGGGACAGACACGTGGACGGTCACGCTGCCGCCCACAGGTCCGTGTTGGTGGACCGCGTGTACGGCTCCGGCTGGAACGCTGCAGTGTGTCGCTAAGACAAGACCAGGCAGTCCCCCGAAAGAGGATGGGGTCCAGTGAACACGCGGCATCAACGTGTCTCCCACCCCACAGAACACACAGAGCTGGTCACTGTAACCACGGCAGCAGCGAGTCACCCCCAGCGGCTCCTGTTCTCAACCCTGAGAGGATGGCAGCCCTCCTGGAAAGCTGTGGAGGATCGGTCGCTCTCCCACCTTCTTCCCGGGAGTAGGAGTTGACGCCACGTTTTACAGTGTTTTTGGTAATGTCTAGCGAATTACCGAAAGTATCTATTTCATAACCCGGCATTTCGGCGGCCAGCATTTCGTCCTCTAGAAGTGTTTCCTCGCGTTTGAAAACCCTCACACCAGAGGGCAGCACTGTTTGTACCAGGGACATGCTAGACGTGGCTCACGCACCCACCCGAGTTCCACAGAACACGGCAAACCGCAGCACGTCCCTGGAGAGGCTGTGAGAACGCGAGACTGTGACGGGAGGGCGGGCGGTGGTGGAAGAGTAGATTCCTACGCTCGCGTCTGCTCAGGCTCGCGCTGCCCTGTTTTCTCACCTCTCCCGGGCACACGTCTCTGCAGGCGGCCAGACAGCTCTGCCCGCCGCTTTGTTGGGAAAATCGAGCGCACGCAGCCGCCGCCACCCCGATCCCCTCGGCGTCCCTTGCTCCTTGACACGCGGCATCGACCGGGAGACCCAGGGAGGCATCACGTCCCTGACATTTGTGCAGGCGAATACATTGGCATTTCCGCACCATTACCATAAAGTCCCTCGACTCTTCCCGGATAAACAACAGCAATTAGGACCAGCGAACGGGGTCAAAGGCCTGTAAACGCTCCGATCCACAGTCAGCTCGCTGACAACGCCAAGCCCAGCGGAGTTTCGTCGCTGCCCCGAGCTGGGAGACAGGGGTCCTTGTGTATGTTTGGTTTTCAGAGCAGGATTCCCGGTGCCCACTCGGCATCGCTGCCCGGGACGGGTCCCAGATCTGGAGGCCACGCAGGAAGAAAAACGCAGGGAGAACAACGCAGGGAGAAGCGACGAGGCCTCGTCTCACGATCTCATAAACTGTGAGGATCGAGCTGCAGGGTTTACTTCCCACAAAGCCTGTGAGTACCCGCCCTGCTCACTCGGGGGCAAGAAGCCCCAGCACCGCCCGGCCACCCCGCCGCCCACCGGTGCCGCCGGCAAAGATGGCGTCAGCCTTGCTCCCGGTCCTTCGGTCTGCTCCGGAAAGCCTGCGTTCCTGATGCGGTCTTCCCAGTGTATTCTCTTCCTCTACAGGTTTCTACTACTGTTTCACGCTGAGCTTCCGACCGGTCACTTGGCCAGCCAGACTGTGGATTGTGAAGGACAAGGTCTCCCCTGCTGCCCAACGCTCCGACCCCCAGCTGCCATCCTTTCCGAGGGCACCTGGGAAACTGGCTGAGTGGGGCATCCTTTCTGTCCCCCACAAATGTGTGAGGGTGGAATAAGGAAAATACGACCAGATGCACGACCTTTCGACGAAGAGCTTCCCGCTGACTTCGGCGCTCCCCGACTTATCCGAGGGGACCCCAGCAGGCGGAAGCTCCTGGCAGCGCCACCCAGAGACGCCTGTGAGGCTTTTCCAACAGCGAGCCCCGGGGGACCTCCAGGCCTGCGCTCTGGTCCCGCTGTCCAAACAGCCATCGAACACGCCGCCCACCCACGTCCAAAACTAAACACTGGGGTGGAACGCAGGCACCCAGTCACACAGGGCTGCCCCTTTGTTCTGTAGCTCAGGCAGTGCCAGTAGCTGCGTCACTCCCGCCCAGGAAGAGCGCCTGGCACGGAAGCAGTCACGCGCCCCCAGGGTCCCGCGGGTTCTGCTTGCTGGCGGCTGGGCGAGGTGGCCCTCTCCTGGGTTCTCTGTGTCTGTAATGAGAAGTGGCAGGGCCAAGGTCATGCCAAGGTCCTTCTGGCTGGCTCTCAGCGGACCACTGCCGAAACCATTACCTGGATACCCACGTGGCCTCGCGCCGTGGTCTGCACCTGCTCACCCCGGGGGCCCTGGTTCTGGTCCCGAGCGTCCAGAGAGACGGCGGGCGCTGGGGGCCTTTCTCACCCGGCTTTCCACACCCCAGGCGGCTCACGGCCTCGCCTGCTTCCAGGCTGCCCGGAAGTCCTCCCAGGCCCCAAGCAAGGCCTGCAGGCCCCTGCTCGTCACAGGGGAAAATCCAAGAGGCTGCCTGTATGATAACCAACACTCAGTTCTTCCGTTTGGGGCAGGATGGGGCACACGGGTGTGCAAGAGGACTGACCTCACGCCCGGGGAACACAATCTCCTCTTCACATCGGCATCAGCCTCCTTTGCCCACTGGACTCCGAGCTGGAGCGGTCCCCCCGCCAGTCTGCGCACCACCGCCTCGCTCACCGTCCCCTCCACCATGAAGTGTCCCTGGCAACTGTCAGTCCCGCTCCGTGAGAATGGCGGGCCGGGCAGGGGGCGTGGGGGGCTGCGGGGCCGTGGAGGGTTGTCGGGGCAGCTACTGGGGGGCAGCTACTGGGCCATCATTTCCCCGGAAGAGCACTGTAATGAAAACGCAAGGGACACAGTTCACTTCAGTCGTTTTTTTCTCAAGGTCCACGCCTTTGTCCTGTCACATCACACACCCTCCGTGGCCGTGGGGACGCTGCACGGCAAACAGATACGTCTCCGCCGTCCCCACATCCGCGACTGATGGTAACGGAGTGCGAGGGGTTTTTTATTTAGGGGGCAAATGAAACTCTTCCCGCACCCCCCGTGCTTAGTCCCACAGGTGTTTAACAGAGTCGTGTGCGCACAGTGACAGCGGTGACAATAACGCTGTGACCAGACCCGCGTTCTACATGGTGGCGTCGGAGCCACGAGACCAACTCATGTCTACACAGCTGTTGAGTGACTGGACCTCGGCGCCCAGTGTTATCTGGCGGGAATGCACTTCATTTCCACATTGCACGGGCCTCGCCCTCAGCACTGTGCTGCAGGACCCTGTCCACCAGCCCCGGGCCCCTCCCTGGGGTTCAGACTGGGGCTGGGCCGCTCTGGAAAGCCGAGGGGGCCTCTGGGAGATGGATCTGGAACCTCATGGGTGGTGGTCACCCTATTCTGATCCTCCGTGACCAAGCTAAGCGGGGCCTTGCAGGGGCAGGGTAGTCAGAAAGAGGTTACGCGAGCAGGGCCCTCGTGTCCCCTCGTCACACTGCCCCTGCTTGTCACAAGGGAAGATGAAGACGAACATTTGAAAGAACATTACCACCAGGGCCTGTGCTGTAAGGCAGAGAAGCACGGAAACTGAAAGTCCCTGAAATAAAACAGTCGTCTTGTCCGACAGAGTTGACCTCGGTTCCACCGGTCTCAGAGGTGGGTTCACCGATGAGGTTGGCAGGTTCCGGTCTCAGGTGTTAAAGGAATGGCTGTGAGACGTCACAGCTGCATCCGACGTCATTTCCTGACTGAGCCGACGCTCCAGTGGGAGCACTGCAAGGTGACAGGCAGAACCACGGACACCAGGCCACCTGCAGCCCGATGTCCCCATCCAAACAGCCCCTCTCTCCCAGCTGGATCAAAGCCCTGCCCCCAAACCTGCCCCTTCGACGTTTGGGATACAGAACCTGTGCATCAGACCCGGCCCCCACTGGTCCCCAGACTCACTCACTCCCGGCCTGCTGCCGGGCCACGGGGCTTGCGTTTTGGCAAATGGAGCAGGTGAACGGGCCCGGAGAGAGCGACTCAGATCCTACCAGCTGGCAACACGTGCTCGACACTCTGCTCTGAGGGCTTCTGCACGATTCTGTTCTTGTTACACGGAACTCATTCTGTCGCAGGCTGGAGAGAAGGGATTCACGAAGAGGCCGGGTGACTCGGTCGGACCACCCGCCACGAACGGCGCAGGAGAGCCGGAGACCGCGACCCTCCGCAGTCCCTGTGACGCCCCCAGTTCCCACGTTGGGGGGGTGTGCCTGGTATTTCCCAGGAGTGAGCACGGTTGGTTGTGTAAAGAAGGTGAATGGGAGACACGACCTCCACGGAGATGGACTTTGTAAAATGGTTTCCACGGGGAAGCCTCTGTTGAGTGTTTATCCCCGAGGAGGTCCTCCAGGCTCACGGGCAGGCTGGACGGACAGATGAAGGACCAGCCGCATTCTGGGTGCTTCCCATCAGCCACCCGACTCCTCCCCCTGCGAATCCAAGGGGCCCTCTGTCCCCCCAAGACCAAATACGCATCTTGAGACTCTTCACCTTCCTCTCTGATTTCATGAGTTTAAATGTGATTTTTCTTGTCCTTGTCTTACGTATAACCGAGGTGCACACTGTAAAAGCTAAAGCATGTTATTATCTTGAATATATTCTAGACGCCTAATAAGTTTACCTGAGTGTTCAATGAAACCTCATGGTTAGATAAAGGGGATTAAAATCGCCTCTGGGCCCATCACCCTTTCGTTGTAATGACCTGAGAAAATGCATCTTCTCGACTCTTCTCTCAAATGCTTTCTGATACCGGGCTCAGCGTCCTCCCCTCTGTCCCGCGGCCCAGGCTCCGCTCCTTCGCTCCGTTACAGATGCCTGACTTCGCGGGTCTGCGGGTTAGCGGGACCGTCGTCAGAACCGCGGGGCGGTCGCTGTCCGCGGGCGCCCCGAGGAAAGCTCCCGGGCAACGCATAAACCCGGGTCCTGCCGCGGGATGGCGGCTGGGCGAGTGGGCGTCGCATCCCCGCCTGACGTCTCTGCCGCCAACACTCCCCCCCCCCCCCCGCAGACGCTGCAGCACGCGCCCTTGACGGGCCGGCGAGCAAATCTGTTTTCACACCCCACACGGCGACCGGCAGGACACACCCGAGCTTCCCAGGAACGCCGTGCTGGGCGTGAGCCTGGCTTTCGTACAGAGAATCACAGAACTGTCCGCCCGTGAATTCGGACGCTGCGTAGTGCGAGCCGAGCGGCCACTTTTTCTTCGGGATGTGAAGGCTTCTCCTCAGAAGGCTAAATAAAAACCCAGCTCCGGAGCTGGACGAATATGTGTGCAAAGATATCCATACGCATATATAATTCACATAAACACGCCTCATGGTGCTTTATATTATATGCTTTATTACATGTTTCATTATACATTTTATCAGTGACATGGTAAATGACCCACTTCAAACAAGACACGCTCACTCATATAACCCAAAATGACACACAGTTAGAGCACATACTAGTATTTTATGTCCAAACGTATTGGTGGTTAACAGTAAATCTCCGTAAAAAAATAGATGTGGACACTTTCCTAAAGATCAGACAGTGATAAAATATTTCAACGGAGTTCAGTGTAAGCAGAAACAGAGTATTCTGACAATTTTTTTAATCACCGAAGTTCCAGGAAAGTGCAAATGCGTAGCTTTGAGAGACCTCACGTCGGTCGTGGCTAGAGGGACATGCTTAAAAAACAAGTGGTGACGAAAGTGTCACATAAGTGTAGACGGGAAGCAAAGCGGGAAAACACACGGACCCTAAAGAATTCGGGTACGTGAGTGAATGTTACAGCCACATATAGAGCGAAAATTAAAAGTCTTATGAAGGCATCGTACAAGCTGCAGGGTGTACGTTCTCTCAGTCTGCATTTCAGTGTCAATCACCGCCCGCCCCAGGTCCTGCCGGAGAGTCCCGTGAGATGCTCCACCTCACCAGCCATCAGAGGGTTGGAAGCTAAATCCGCAGCGAGGCCCCGCCCCACACCTGAAAGACCGTCGCCAGTAAATCAGCGAACAGCAAGTGCTGGTGTGGACACGGAGCAAAGGGAGCCCCGTGGCACCGGTGGTGGGAGTGCGGACCGCGGCAGCCACTGTGGAAGGCAGTGCGGAGTCTCCTCAAAACCCTAAGATGCAACTGCCTTTCGACCCAGCGATTCCATTTTTGGTTATATGTCTGAAGAAACCCCAAATACAAATTTGAAAGAATATATGCACCTCTGTGCTCATTGCAGAGTCGTTTCCGCTAGTCGAGACTGGGAAGCTGCCCGGGTGCCCGTCAACTGACAATCAGGTAAAGCGGACGAACACACGAGTCGTCATGACGACGGACAGGGAGCTGCCCCCCGCACCCCGGATGAAATGCCTGGGAGCCCGAGATGCTGTTCACTGGGCGGCGACCCCTTTGCTGTTGGACACTCATCGCGACAGGTGGAGTCACCGCGTTGCAGCGCTACGTAGTGCGCGGTACGCGGGGGTGGGGCGCCTGCAGGGGTGCGCTTGAAACTGGTCTTGTCGCCATGGAGACCGTCTCCCCGCCCAAGCCCACATCTGCCTGTGAGTGCCGACGTCACTGATAAGTCGCGTTTTGGGGGTGGCGGGCAGATCTGTGGCAGGCGTGCGAAGAGGCAAGGCTCACCCTCGCCCCCCGGAGCCCGAGTCTTTCCTTCTCCTGAGCCTGCGTGCGGGGGTGGGGGGGAGGCTGGGGGAGGGTCCTGTGCCTCCCTCGGGTGCAGGGCCACAGGTCCGAGGGTCCTAGCGTCTGCGCGACAGGCGGCCACAAGCCCAACACGTTACATGGTTTTCTTTCTGAGTGCGGTCCTTCCCGACGGCTCACTGTGCTGTTTTGTGAGGTTTTTTGTTTTTAAGTCTCTTGCCATTAAATGAGCCATTTTCCATCTCCTATCTCTCTCTCTTCCACCACACGTGTCCCCTGAGTAGGGACCCCGGCCTCCCCAACTTTTCGGCAGGCCCCAGACCTCACACGCCCTGGAAGGAGAAACAGCAGGACAATGGACAAGGCGGCTCTTCGATTTGCACGGGTAGTTCATCATCTTTACCGACGGTGAGCCAGGGAGGACCTCAGTATTCATTTTGATGCTTTTTATCTGCACATTTATTTACTGTGATTTCTACAGCATCTGGAGTGCTAGGGTTTTAATAAATAACCTTACTTTCCATTACTCCTTTGGCATCTTCTCATTAGTGCCGAGCATTATGGTTTGAGCGACTTCAGGATATTAATTGGATGTTATATTGATAATGCATTATTCATGCCGCTCTTTTGAAAAGGAGAGCTGAATTTCTAAATATGCATTCATTTATTAAAAGGAGATTGTGTACACAAAACCGAATGCCAAATATTTTCAAATAAAATTATTCAGAATCAAATACTGGTCTAATTTTCTGATTTCTTTCCTTCTGGGAAGCAAACGTTTTGTTGCCAAACAGCCTGAGTTCTAATATGACCACAATTGCTAATATTAAATGGTCTTTTCTCTTTTTATCTTGAATGTGGAAAGCGACTCCGTGTAACTTAGTATCTTATCATTTGATGTTTGAACATTGTAGCCCAAACATTTTCTCCATTCTCCACTCTGTTCGAAATACGTAGGGCCCAACGTTCTGAAGGCAGAGTCAGAGCTGTAGCTCCAGCTGCCAGGTAGACGTGGGGGCGCGAAGCCCAGGAGAGAGCCGTGGGCTGCAGGTAGGTTCGGGAATCGGGAGTGTGCGTGGCTTCCAGAAAAACACAGTTTCAGAGGCGTGTGATGTAAGAGGACCCCGAAGGGTCCACCCAGAGTGCGAGGTAACGGCCAGTCTCCTGGTGGGACCCTCAGCAAGGTGGTGACTGAGAAACTCTGATTCTGCCTGTGAACGGGGAGTCACGGGTGGCCTTGCTGGGGTTGGGGAGGGAAGCAGAGCTGCGGGGGGGTGGGGGAGTGGGTGGTGACAACACACACAGGCCTCTGCTTCCAGCAGGTCCCCGAGACGGGGAGGAGAAAGAAGAGAAGCCGCAAGGCAGGGGCCGTCTGTTCAGGCTGCGATCTCAAAATGCCACCGCCGGGTGGCTCACCAACAGCAGAAGGTCACTCGTAGTAGTTCCGGAGGCTGGAAATCCGAGACAGAGCTGCCACTGGGGTCCCTTTCTGGGCGGAGCCTGTCCCCGGGCCCCTGAGGTTGAAGACCATGGGTATCTGCCAGGCACGCCCGTGCTCAGCACCAGCTGCGGCTGGTCCACAAGGAAGCGACCCAGACGCTCCGGGGTGAGAGCCAGCTCACCCAGCAGCTGTGGGTGTCTGCTCCTCCTCTGTGCTCAGAAGAAAACACACCTGCCCCATCGTCCCCAGGACGGGAGGGCGTTTGCACCTCGCAGTGGGTGCCCACCCAGGGGAGACCCCCACCCAGACACTGGACTGGACGTGGGCTTATCTCACACACCCTTCACTTCACAGAGGGGGCTCCCGGGCCCTGATGAGGGCGTTCCTGGGTCACAGAGCTGGCATAAATAACGCCCTTGTTTTATTACAAAGTCTTTTATTACAAAGTCATAAGCAGGCAATTCTGTAACAGCACAGTCTCACACCCAAGCACACCATGTGACATTTGAGGTGAAATGTCCAAGTTAAAACTATACGTTGTTGCACCCGCAGATCACCCTGCCAACCCCACTCAAGCAGGCCTCACTGCTGCCGGACCCTGAACATACTATTATATTAAAGAAAAGCACTTACAGGTTTCCTAAAACAACCTGGGAAAAAGGGAGGGAGGGGGTGGAAACTCTTCCCTTGGGTCGAAGGGGAGAGCTGAGCCTCTTACTTTCAATGCATAGACTTGAATCACAAGTGACGAGAGAGAAATTGCAGGACAGCGATGGACCCCGACCTTCCCAGGGGCCCGCGAAGTGAAGACACAAAACTCCGGATCCAGCCGGATCCCGCTCCGGCCTGCGCCTCCCAGCAGGACACGTGACCCCTGCAGGACCGCGGTGTTCGCCACTGCGCCTGCGCGATGTTGACTGCGCGCCACCCGGGACTGTTCCGCCCAGGGCGCGGCCTCTCCTCCCGCGGACCGTCAGAGGTAGAAGTGACAGCAGCCAACGCAGCAGCAGCCTCTGCTGTGAATGTGTCTCAATGAGACCTGTTTTTTGTCAGATCTGCAAAAATGTATTTTCGGTGTCTCGCAGAATTTTAGTAATCAGTCCACGTCTGCTGAGACAGGAACGAGGATGGAAATCGCCACTCCAGGGGTCTTCAAGTTGTGGGGGGCGAAGGTAACCATAGCAACAGCAGCAGCTCTCCAGCACACACCCTACTAGGGGGTGCACACCGCACCCCCAAGGCCCAGCACGCAGAGAAGCGGCCACCTCCAGACAGCAGGCTGTCCCCTCGGTCACTCCTGTCCTGTGCAGCGCATGTGTCTCTGAACAGAAGCACAGCAAGGCCCGTGACAGCCAGGAGAACAGCCCACTAGCCAGCGACAAAGGAATCATCCGAAGACGAATCAGAGGAAAAGACGTGGAAATCGTGAAAACAGCCAGAAAACAAAGAAATACCACGTTTAGAAGAAAAAGGGTAAGGATGAGTGTGAATTTTATGTCAGAATCCCTGTCAGCGGGGAGAGGGATTAAACATTACATGTTTAATGCGCTATACCCATAAAAACTATCCACCCAAACTCTGTGCCCAGGAAAAGTCTTGCAGAATGACTGAGAAATAAAGTCTTTCTTAGAAAAAAAATGCTTTAATTAAAAAAAAAAAAGAGAGAGAATTAATTTCCAGGAACAGGAGACCGAGTCTATCAGAAACGTTAAAGGGAGACTGGTGCACTGGGTCGTCCTGAAACTTGGATCTGCCCAAAGAAACACAGGGCACAGAGATGGACTGAATACATAAAATTAAAGTTATTAGTGGTCTTGCTTCGAAATGCTCTCAAAGAGAACTCGCTCAAGCCAAAACAGTAGCGTCAGCATATGTGGAAGTGGAGGGCATGAGAAAATAGTTCAGATACTGTGAGGCAGAGATTGAGAAAACGTTATTGTAAAGTCTTGGCTGGTGGAGTACGATTCATTCAGGATGGCTGATGTCACCCCAAGCGATCTCCTGAAAAATTAAGTAAATAAAAGATCTGTAAATAGTAGGTCCATCAAGGTGAGAGGAAGGATTCAAAGCTAATGCTTAAGTAAAATAAGAAAAGGAAGAAAAAAGAAGAGACAGCTCAACAATAACAAACAACAGAAACAACCTAAGAAATGACAGGTTTTAATCCAAACCTCTGAGCAGTCACATCACAGGAGAATGGTTTAAACACACCAATAAAATAAAGTCAGATTGGGTTAAGAAAACAAGACTTTAGGCTGCTTCCAGGAAACCAACTTTAAACATAAAGAGATAGGGAAAGGAGAAGGGTGACTCGAGATAGAAAATGCGCACGGGAACGGGATGGAGGAAAACTCATACCAGAGTCAGGAGCCTGTGAGAAACAGTGGGAACTGGCAGGAGGAAGACTGGGATCTCCAAAAAGACACGGTCACATGAAACTGGTGTCTCCTAGCAACCGAGCCTCCAAATACCGAGGCGGTGATGGGGACCTGAAAGGAGAAAGGGGGACCCAGTAAGTGTGGGGGCCTGTTCTTCTATCAGGAACCGATGAACAGTGAGCTGGGCCATCACTGGGGCGGGAGGCAGCCAAGCCCCCGCCCGGCTGCCCTGTCCCTGTCTAGGGGACGCTCAGCCCAAGTGCATGGAAAACCCCTGTTTCTCCCCATTTGCAGGGAAATACCCAAGGGGCTGGCGGTGCCGTGGGCCAGGAAGCAAACCTCACCGTGTTGAAAAGAAAAAAAAGTCTTTCAAGATACGTCGCCAAACCTTCACGGAATTAAACTAAAAATCAATGATGTGAAGTATCTTAAACATCCCCAAATATTTGGAAAGTAAACACACAACTGCAAACTCATGGGAGGAGGAGGAAAAACCGAACTGAATGCAAATTTAGAAATGACCCAGGATGCAGCACCAGCAGGGGCGACAGGGCCGAGAGCAGAAGCCCAGCGACCAAGGGTCGAGGGGTCCCCAGGACAGGGGGGAGGAGCAGCAGCCCAGCGGGCCCTGAACGGCCCAGCCTGCGGCCAACCAGTGCCGGAGCAGGAAGGAGGACGGCGCTCCACGGGCCTGTAGTTAGACACCAAAGAAGTCACCTGTGGGTCGGCAGAGGACACGAGTGAAGAAAGGCCGACGTGGCCCCAGGGGCGGGCCCGTGGTCACTGCAAGGCCAGGAGGAGCTGACGTGGGGAAGGACAGTGTCCAGGACCCCAGGTCTCACGCGGCTGCCTTGGTGAGGAAGGGCAGGGGCGCAGGTGCTGAGACAGATGCCCTTTCTGTCCTGAGCGTTCGGGACATGCCTGCATCAAAGGCCAGGGAGGCCCCGCACTGCGTGTGGGCACGGCCACAAGGACCCTTCTGCCTGCGCTCCCCTCCCCTACCCTCTCGTCGCGCCCGTGCCCACCAGCATGTCCACGGAGATCACCCAGGATGAGCCTGCCGTGCACGACCCCGTTCCTTTTTGAAGTCTGGTCCAGTAAGAGCTGAGTTCTTTCAAGCACATGGCGTTATCCTCTGAAAGGCACACACACGGCTACAGAGACACCGTTCAGGAAGGCAATCTCCACTCCAGAGGCTTCGGCACATCGCCCCAGTGCCGTTTTGACCGTGTGTTGCTGAGACCCGTGTGCCGTGTTGCTCTCTAAGGGGGAGCCGTGTGCGTGCCGGGGCCGCTCGCAGGCGTGTGCTCTGTGACTGTGTCAGCCGCGCGTCCTGCTGCCCCTGCCTCAGCTGGGCAACGGCGCCATCGCACTCTCCGGTTGACGGCAGCAAACGATGCTCACTGCCGTGATGGCGTGCCTGTGCGCACACGTGCGGGTGCAGGTTGCACACCCACGCTTGTCTCCCCCTAAGATGACGGTGCTTTGCATATGGGTAACCTTTTCTCTGATCTCTGAAAATATCCTTTTCCTAAACTGTTCGTTTTTCAGATAACACCAGGGAAGCACCCGGGGGGGACTGTGACTCAGACGTCTCGGGCTATTCCCAGCCCCACCCCCACCAGGCCAAACTCACAGGCCCTTCCTTAGGGCCAAATGCCCTTCGGATCCACAATTCAGCCCACTTGAGAGCAGGAGGGAGGCTCGGTGTCTTCCGTCGCCATGGAGACCTTGGGGCAATGCTATTTCCCTTCAGAACGGGACTGGCACCTGGGGGGAGCTCATGGAGGACACTTGGCGAGTGTTCTAGGGAGAGCTACTAATCCTCAGACACCCAGACACTAGAGAGGCAGGGCGGGTGGCTGTTGTTACAGACCGGCCACCGGGTGATGGCCTGGGGCAGCTGGGAGCTCCACGCGGGCTGGCCCTCTGAGGCCCCAGGCCTTGGAGAAGGGTAGGCCCAGGGCAGAGCGACAGAATCGGAGCGGTAAGAAGGGACTGGCTCCTTGAGGGCTGGTGGACAGCAGCAGGGGGAGCCGCACCCCACGCACCGGCAGGACGGCCAATAGCCGGGCCCCCACCCGCCGGATCTGAGCTGGAGCAGGGCCTTCCACGGAGCCCGGGCCCGAGCTGCTGGCGGAAAGAGCAACAACAACAACAACAAGTGTGACACGACATTCCAAATGCAGTCCAGGTCATGGAGAAAATATCACCAAAGAAGGAAACGCAGAGATTTAGAGACAGCAGCTCGGAGAACAGTTTCTACAACTAAAATCGAACAACTTCCAAACTAATTACCTAACAGATTATAATTAGCAAACAGTCCATGAGTTAAGAGTAGAAAACTACTGTTTAGATCAGAATCAGTTGCTCACGTACAATGAAGAGATCAAAATAAAGAAATGTCGCAAAAACCAAAGCATAGAATTAAAATCAATGGGGCCCATGAAGGAAAACAGAACAGATGTGGAGGACAGATCAGAAGGGTTTACTGCAAAATGATAAAAGTTCCAAAACAGTGACGGAATTATAAAAGGAAGCTGTCTGTATTGGGATGAGGCATTCCTGGGCATAAAGGTGGCTTGCATCCTGCCATTGAAAATGCAATGATGCTCAGTGAAGAATTTTAAAGAAAAAGGAGTGTGAATATGACTCCAAATAAAAAGAACAGTTATCTACAAGGAACAGAAATAATCCGGCAGGCACTCAACTTATGGTCTGAAACCCTGAAAGACAGAAAACGGTGGAATGAAAACTGCAGAGTAGAGAGAAAGTACCCACCAGTCTGAATCCCACACCCGGCCAAGGTAGCCACGGTGCCGCCCCTCCCAGGACCCACCCGAGCAAAGCCGGAAGGCGACAAGAATTCTCAAGGACCAGTAAAAGTCCTCGGGATGGGTGTGGTCGAAGGATGCAGCACAAAAAGATGAACAGGAGACGAAGGAGGAGGAAAAGGCAGAGGAGGAGGAGGTGGTGATGGAGAAAAGCTTGCTTGCTAGTAGGATGAGCAGATAATGACAGAGGGACAGTGTCCATGTGAAGTACAGATCATTTAAATGGAAGTGAGCTCCTGCAAGAAGAAATCCAATAACACCCTAGACATGAAACAGATCATACACAGAAAGGGAAGTCAGGAGTCTGAGAAACAGAGTTGGGGACACACAGAGAGCGGGTTCTGAAGGTCCCGTGTGTTGGGGTTTGAAGAGTGGTGAACGAGACGAGACCACTCGGAAGGACTGACTTAGTCCAGGTGACACGGCACAGGTGCAGGGAGCAGGAAATGCCTCCAGCGCCAGAAAGAGTTGGTAATGTCTTTGCATAGAATGGCAGAAAAATGGAAGTTTGAAACGTGAGTGCCAACTTTAGCTCCAGTCAAGATAGAGTAATACAGAAAAGTCAACCTTCCCACCAGAAATGACTTAAAAAAACTGAACGAAATATAAGACCCCACAGTTCCCCAGGCGTGAGCATTGGGCCACAGAAGAGAGAAGGGGAGCCCAGGAGGGGCGCACGGCGTCTGCTACTCTGACCCCTGGGCGGTCGGGGGGCAGGGGCAGCCCCGGTGGGTGGAGCCCAGTGTCTCCCAGAGCTGAGGGCACAAGTGAATGTCGAGGAGCAGAGTTCTCAGCAGAAGCTCTGAAAAGGACGGGGTTTTGAAGGGGACTCTGGGGATTCGGAGGCTCCACCCCCTCACCCACCCCAATATTCAGCTGAGTCCTGGTCAGTGAGAGCCCCAGGTGAGAGGGTGAGCGGGGACAGAGCTCAGATCCCACACAATGGCCGGAGCAACGCCTTCCCAACAGCCAGAGCAGGAACTCATTTTTCCTGGGGCGTTGGCCAGAGAACTGAGAGAGGTCTCGCACCAATAGACGGGGGATTAATCTCGCACCATGCGCTTCCCTGGTCCCACCCGCAAAGGGCAAAGCAGGTCTCAGAAAGATCAAAATCAGGGAGTAACAACGGGATCCTAGAACACAGCTCAGACATACTTTCAGAAATACAAAAATCCCAGCACCTGACCAGGTCAAGTGTCTGGCATCCACTCAGAACCTACCAGGCACAAGCGTTACAGAAAAACCAACTCAAAGGGGATCCCACACTTAAGTGTAAATTTCTTTAAAAGGAGAAAACCTTTAGAATCTACAGGATGGCACATTTTTGCATTTAATGCCAAAAGTTCAATCCATGGAAGGAAACGTTGATAAATTAGACTTCATCAAAATTAAACATGTTTCTCTACAAATGAGAATGCGAAGATGTAAACTCAAGCTACAGGTGAGAGAAAACAGCTGCAAACCACGTTTTCAGCCGAGACTCTGTGTCTGAACTGTGCAAAGAACTCCTGGTGTCAGCAGTGAAATCACCGAGAATCCAACTGGAAAACAGACAGAAGACAGGGACGGACAGGGAATCAGATGGCGTGGAAGGAGAGCCTTCCAGCAGAAGAAGAACAGGACCTGGAGGGAACCGTCAAGGGCGCTGAAGGAAGGAGATTCATCCTCCCTGGAAGCTGGGGTGCTAAGTTGTCTCGGTCTCAGGGCGGCGACGCTCTCCCCACACCAGACCTCTGGTGAGAGCCCAGGACGGGGAGAATCAGTTAGTTTTATCCAAACGAGTGTCAGCCAGAGCTACAATAGTATTATGGAATAGTAATCCCAAAATTCTCTTTTGTTCTCTGGGGTTGAGACCAAGATATATCCAATAGCATCAATAAAGAGGGTAATGAGAATCAGCCTTTTTCTTCCTGTTGGTGGAATGGGAATAGGTATAGGAACTCCCCCTAAAATTCCCCCTGGGGATTGGAATGGAAATACCACATTATTGGTGATTAGACAGAAGACAGAGAGAGATGACAGACAGACACAGGTACAGCCAATGGGCGTGCATGCACACACGCACACAAGCCCACGCGTCCCACCTCTGTCCATCAAAACAGCCTGGAGCCTGCGGTGTTTTAGTGGCCACAGGCCACCTGACTGCATGGTCTTGGCAGACAATGGCCTTCTCCATCCGAGGAGCCAGGGTTCCTTGGAGAAGCAGCTGATTCCAGAGCTGGAACAGGGAGTTGAGAAGTTCGGCTCTCAACACCGCATTGTCCCAGAAAATAAAATCTCGGTGAACCATGGGGACACACCGAAAAGACCAAGAGGGTAGCCAGGAGGGGTTCCTACTGACCACATCTGGGAAAAACGAGCATAAAGTGAACAGTAACAGTACAAGCTTCCCGTTGGGTAAAACGGACAGAAAATAGAGGGATGATGAAAGATGAGCGTGGGTGCCCATTCCGATACAAATCAATGGTAAAGTCACCCATAAATATGGAGAATGAGGGATTCAGAAAATCATCAACAAAGCCTGAAACTGGCAGGTGAAGGTTTGAGGACAAATAGAATATTTGCATCATTTCAAACTATCTTCCCACAAGTCACTTACTAACCAAAAGGGGAAAGTTGTCACTTTATTTATCCACCACTTTGCACTAAGAGCTACTCACCCCCTCCCTCGAGGTTTCCTGCCGAAACGACTCCGCCTCTATTTATACCCGAGATCTCAGACAAGCCTACGTTGTGGTACATCTCACAGAATAATTCCCAATGGTCCTCAACAATGTCATAACAACTGACGCAGGGAGGGACAGCTTGGACAGCCTCTGGGTGGAAAGAGAATGAAGAGACCGGACAGGCTGGACGCCGAGCCCGGGGGTGTGGGGGGAGAGGTAGGGCGGGGCTCCAGAAGCTGTTACTGCGGCCCGTGAACAGGAAGTGACGGTGAGGAGAGCCGCCTCATTGGGAACTAAACCCCCCCACCCCCGTTCCGGGGTCAGCTCCTCGGGTTTGGAAAGCACAGCCCTTGCTCTCGGGCAACACACACTGAGGAGAGAGAGAAAGGGCGCAACCGCTCCAGTTCTGGAGTGGTTCAGAGAATGTGAGTGTGTGTGTGTGTGCGTGTGTGTGCATGTGTGCATGTGTCTGCATGTGTGTGCATGTGATCGTGTGTGAGAGTGTGGCTGTGTGTGGAACTCTGTTCGTGTGTGCATGTGTGTGTACATGTGTGAGTGTGTGTGGAGCTCTGTGTGTGTGCATGTGGTCGTGTGTGAGTGTGTGGCACTCTGTGCATGTGTACATGTGTGTGTACATGTGTGGGCATGTATGTGTTTGGAGGCAGAGAGAAGAGAAGGCAAGAGCTAGAAAAGGAAGCAAACATGTGAACCAGAATCTCGTTAAGGGCAGATGATTTTCCTTCACTGTTACTATAACATTTTGGTGCACTTAAAATTGTATCAGAGTAGAAAGTCACCAAAGGGAGGTAAAATGTCAGAAGGAAGCCCTGAACCCCAGCATCTGTAAACCCGGCCTCCGCACGTCCAATTTCTAACCACCCTCAGTGTTCCCGCAGACTGGTTTGCGTCATCTGTAAGAGTTCAACCGTGTGGAGTGTGGCGATCAATGATTGGAGCAGATTGCCTATTGGTTATCTTGATGGATCAATGAGTGCCCCTTAAGGCAGACACAAAAATCATTGAAGGCCAGATGTTTTATATCAAACGTCAAAAATACAGTCACTGCTTAATGACAAATATGTTCTTGGGGTTTAGCTTTCTATTAGATTTTTTAGAATGTTTTAGCTTTCCCGGGACATAAATTTGACTGAATACATTAATTTAACATGTCCTCTCTGCAAAACTCAGCTGCCGCATTTATAGGCTTCTCTCCCAAAACAAGTCCGCGTTCTCTGCCTGGACCTGTTTGTTGCTCTTTCAAAACCATTGAGCGCCGTCTGGGAGGAGTGGTAACTTACGCTGTGCCTTGAATGGGCTATCCTGTGTCTCTCCGCTCCCTTAATTTCCTTCTATTTATGGCGCAAAGTCGAGGGAAGCCCATTATCCAGTTGTTTGCATGAAATCAGAGCATTTGTTCAGACGCAGCGTGAGGTCTGGAGAGAGATACTCAAGCCGCAGCCATTTGTCCTGATTGCACAGCAGTATCTTCCTCGGTCCTGGGAGGGCTGCCGGAAGCCTGGAGACACGGAACTGAAACCAAATCTTTCCTCTAACCCTCTGCGTTCAGGGAAAGTGCTAGGCTCCAGTGTCCATGTGCCATCTGAAGGCCAGGTTGGATGGAAAGGCGGCCACAGAGGTCTGGCATCCAGCGCCCAGGTGCTGGAATCCCGCCCGCTTCTGCAGCCGGAAATGTCACGGGTGTGGGTCCTGCCCCCGGCGCGGACTGTCAGGAGCATCAGGGGTCGGCCGTGGGACGGGTACAGCCGGGGAGGCTCCTGCCGAACCATCGCAGGAAAAAAATGCCCTAAGTTCTAGAAGATCGAACCTGTCTATGAAGCACAAAGAGTTGAAAGACTGAAATAATCATTTACGATAAGAACCGTCTCAGTTAGAGATTTTCCGACAGCCAAACGGGGCACATGAGGAAGCAGTGTGGACCGAGGCCCTCGGCTGTCAAGTCCCTGGTGCAGGAATCAGTAACCTGTCCCCCACACTTTACTGACGGGGGAATCAGCCTCGCCAACCTCTGACGCTGAGCTTCTGAGAAACGACAGCCTCTGTAAGTGTCTCTGTTTGCGATTGGAAGTAAAGTCGGTAAATGCGATCAAAAGCACGTTGTGATGCCCAAACCATCCACACCCTTGACCCGGAACCGCCGGCGGGAAGGACACAGAAGCAGAGCGCTCACACGCAAGGCGCGCCCACACCTGCATGCCTGGAAACAGAGCTGGGCTGTCTCGCGCTTTTTTCCGTAAAGCAGATAACGGGCTAGAACATGTCTCCCATCATGCACGGGGTGTCTGCACCGTGCACTCTTCGGGCACCCGTGTGTGTCAGATGCTGTGGGGCACGGCGTGAATCAGACAAGGAGAGCTCGTCCACGATTGTGAGAAACACACAGGAGTCGGGGAAATGAGGCAGGAAACAATTCCAACACACCATGACCCAGTTAACAACAAACTCTGCTTCGGATCCTTCCCTTCCACAGAAAGCCGGTATGGGGGTCAGGGGACCCGCTCTCTGAGTGTCTGCACTCAGGTGGAAACTGGCCGCCTGCGGTCCACTCTACATCGGTCAGCAGGACTCACTGACCTGTCGGATTTCCCCTCACGTGAATGGCCTGGCCGTCTACCCATCGGTCGGGGAAGTGAGCGGTTCTTGTGAGTTAAATATCTGCACGCTGCTCCTGCTTTATCCCAACACAGCCTTCGCGCTGCTCCCCGCACACCACACCCTTCTCCGTTTCCCTCCAAGCCCGTGGGTTCCACTTCGAATTGGAAAAATCTCGAGCTGACCCAGACAGTTCACATGACTCTGTTAATCAGAAGGGAAGAATCAACACACAGAAAAAACAAACTTCCAAAGGAGACTGAACAGCAGAAGGAAAAAAATCAAAGCAATTGCCTTTCTCCTCCTATGAACTAAGAATTATAATTAATTCCCTTGGAAACTCGATTTTCAGGCATATTTTCTGTCTCACACACTTCATTTCAGCCACAAAACGTGCAAAAAAGAGAGGAAAAGGTTTGAAATAAATTTTAGTCAATACCCATTATTTTCTTCTAGGAGACCTGTCCGAACTGTTCCCTACACCCACCTATTTCGGGAAAGGTTAATGGCTTTGAATGAGGATCCTCACCTAAGTCGCTAGGTAGGGAGATTTTTATCAGGAACTGGGAATTTAATTCTGTGTAGGATAAAAGAAAGACCATATAAGACTGCAGACGCCTTGTCACACAAAAGGACAAAGAGATTCCCTTTGAATAAGAAGATTAAAAAAACGCTTTTAAATTTTACCTTTCACGAAATGAGAATTTAGGGCAGCTTTCCAGTTTTTGGACTGATCCTGTACGGTGCTCCGGACCCACATCCAGCAGACTTTGTTTTTAACTATTTCGAGGAGGGCAAAATGCCTCGTCGCACCCAAGAAAGCCTGGCTTCTGGGGAAGCCGCAGAGAGATCTTCACTGGCTAAGGAGCCAGCTTCGCCGGGGGCTGTCCTGGGGGTGCAGGGTCCACCCCCAGGGGCCGCCCTCCAAAGCCCTGGAGTCAGCTAGTAGGAGCTGAGGGGTCTGTGGAAGGCACTTCTTCCCAAAATCCCTCCAAGTCGCCTGCCACCATTCCCCGGTGTCCCCACTGAGGCCCACGGGAGCCACCCACCCCTTGTGGTAACAAAGGAGCTATCGCAGTAGCAACGAGGGTGGGTCCGCAGGGAGTGGGCATCTTCCAGACCGCCCGCCCTCAGTGCCCTGCACCCGACCTGCCGCAGGAGACACCACCGCCCCTCCCGCAGCATCCCCACACCCACCGGGACAGGGGTGGCTCACACGCCCAGCACCCTGTCACGAAAGGCAAGGACCTCCATCCCAGATGACTCTATCCAGCAAAGCTATCATTTAGAATGGAAGGGCAGATAAAGTGCTTCCCAGATAAGGTCAAGCTAAAGGAGTTCATCATCACCACACCCTTATTATATGAAATGTTAAAGGGACTTATCTAAGAAGAAGGAGATCAAAGCTATGACCAGTAAAACAAACTCGCAGCTATCAACAACCGAACCTAAACAAACAAAATAAACACAAACACAAACTAAGCAAACAACTAGCACAGGAACAGAATCACAGAAATGGAGATCACGTGGAGGGTTATCAGTGGAGAAGGGGGGTAGGGAGGGGGAAAAGGCACAGGGAATAAGAAGCTTAAACAGTAGGTAGAAATAGACAGGGGAGGGTAAGAATAGTATAGGAAACGTAGAAGCGAAAGAACTTATATGTAAGGTCCTTGGACATGAACTAAGGGGGGGAATGGGGGTGGGAGGGGGTGTGCAGGGTGGAGGGGAATAAAGGGGAGGAATAGGACAACTGTAATAGCATCATCAATAAAGTATATTTAAAAAAGAATAAAGGAATTCCAGGTGAAATTCATTTCACATGTTTTCCTTGTGTTTGAAGACATTCTCCACATTTTTAACTTCCTACCAAATTCCCTTATATTTCTCTCCGTTTGCTTTTCATTTTCTCACCTGGCGTTGGGTAAACAGCACTTCGGAACCACCCACTGCGCTGCATCGCTTTACATAATTTTGCTCCTTTCTCCGCCAAGCCGCGTGTGGCCGCTTTACGGGGTCCAGCGGGTTTAGTACATCCTGCCGGACGTCACGGCGCCGCCTGCCACCCCGCACACCCCGAGTGAGGCTACGCAGGTGTCCCTGGAGCACTGGCGGTGACTGTGACACAGAACCAAGGCACAGCGCTGAGTGAAACAGGCCAGTGGGAGAACGAGAGGGGCCACGTGACTTCAGTCCAGCGCAGAGTCTAATGGACAAAATAAACCAACAGACACGACAGAAACAGACTCACAGATGCAGCGAACGGGCCGGCAGCTGTCAGCGGGGAGGGGGTTCAGGGGCTGGGTGAGAAGGATGGACAGAAGCACTCACGGACGGACAGCATGGCGCTGACCAGAGGGAGGGGGTGGGGAGGCAGAAGGGGGTGAAAGGGGGTGAAGGGTGATGGGCGGGGACTTGACGTGGGGGGGTGGGCGCACAGTACGGTGTACAGATGACGGGTTGTGGAATGTACACCTGGAACTTACATAGTTTTACTAAACAATGTGACCCCAATAAATTCAATTAAAAAAATTAAAGAAGAAATTGCCAAAGTACCTGAATCCAGTGAAAAAAAATAATAGATATTGCAGAAATTTTCCAGTTACTATAGCAACAAGAATAGATTTTTTACTATTTATAGATCACACATACTAGACTTTATTATCCATATTATATTTCTACTTTTATATATCCAAATTAATAACACTTTCCAGCTGAAGTTTTCTCCTTTCCTGCTTTGATCACGTGGGAGAAAAAGAAACTAGTTTTAAAAATTAGGATTAAATGAACCTTTAAATTATCAAAAAAATAAATGCAGACCTGGTGGGCAGACACTGCGCTTTCCCCGGAAGGCTTGGCTGCATCGCGGTGCACCTGCGTGTTTCCGCCCGCCCACGCACAGCGCACCAGCGTGGCTGGCGCAGTCCCCCCCACCCCCCGCCCACTGCCCCGGCCTCTCTGCCGCCCAGTCCTCCCCTGTGTCCAGCGCGCCAGCACCTGAGCGCAGGCGCAGGGGCCCCGTTGAGGGTGGAGTCGGGGGCGGCGCAGGGGCCCGAGGCCGAGCGCTCAGCTCCAGCCGCCGCTCTGCTCCCGGCGGGCCTGGTCCGCAACGGCTCCGCGGACAGCCGTTTTGAAAGCCTCGTGCTGTGACGCAGATGACGAGGGGGCACACCCAGCTCAGGAAACGTGGAGTCATGTCCTTATTATTCAAATTTAAAAAAAGAAAGCATGAGGCTTCTTAGGGCCTAATTCACACCTCCGTCCAGGGTCCTAAACGTCCAGGTTAAGAGATGGAGTATTGCTACGCCTTCACTTGGGTGGAAGGGCTAAATAAGATACAAATATCACCTCCAGCGTGCGCCTGAGTTTAGCAACAGATTAATTCTAGATGAAGACGAAAGGGCGGTCCTGGCCAGGTAGCTCAGTTGGTTAGAGGGTCGTCCCAGTGCACCCGGGTTGCAGGTTCGATCCCCGGTCCCGGCACTTACAGTCATCAGCCGATGAATGCATCAGTGAGTGGAACAGCACACCAGGTTTCTCCCTCTCTCTTCCCCTGCCTCTGCCTCTGCCAAACCAAAAGATAAAAACACACAAACACAGCAAGAGCAAAGGGAGGCTGCCTCGCTCCGGGCGCACCAGGGAGTGGGTGGGGAGACCGCTGCAGCTGTAGCTGGTCCCCCACCCTCAGCCACGGACTCTGCCTAGTCGGTCGTCGAGCTGACACCGGTGCTGGACCAGTCCACCCCACAGGGTCGCTTCGTCATGAAATAAGAGTGGATGAAGCCCACTGTAAAGGTAACTGGCAGAAACAGACGGAGATGTGCTCACAACAGACGAGGTGAACTCATAAGGCTGCTGTTTGACTCTGAGAGAGGACAGAACAGCCTGGGGTCCACAGCCTGGGGCGGCGTGCCCCCGGGGAAATGACAGAAAACGACTTCCTCCCGTCGGTGAGGAAGCGGAGCCCAGCTGCGATGGGAGAGCGGCTGCGTCCTGCCAGCCACGTGCCTGAGAAGCTCTGGCTCCAGAAACTGCGAATGCTTGACCCCCGAGATCACGGGGTGCACTGCAAAGCCGCCCACCCGCAGACACGCAACATGATTTCAGCACCCGCAAGGCAGAACCCCCACCCCGTCCACTTCACGTGTCAAAGCATGTGGTCAAAAGCACTGAGTTGCAACTCTCTTCTCCAGAATTCGACTCTCCCCAGGAACTCACTGAATTGTTTTTCCATACATATTTTGGTAATTTGAGATGGCTGTGTCCCACTAGGAAGAGGGGTCTAATTTTCCTCTTCAGGTAAGTGCCCAGAGACGGGATCGCGGGAGCATGCGGCAGGTCAATTTCTAGGGTTTGGGGGAGACTCCACCCTGTTTTCCACAGTGGCCGCACCACTTCTTAAATTCTCCCCAACTGTATACAAACTACGTATCAGGGAAATGGCATTCAAAACCACAGAGAGGCCACCTGAGCATTCCGGAGTCAACAGATGCAAAATGGAGAACCAGCCCCCTCATCCCCACAGGAGGCCTGGCTACCACACAGGCGGGACAGGGGACGGGGGACACAGGACAGGGGACGGGGGACAGGGTGAGGGGGCCTGCTGAGCGCTGCCCGCCATACCCTCCCACACAGCTGGCATTGTGTCCTGAGACAGGGTGGTTTCCCTCCTCCGGCGTGGGGTGGCTCTACAGTAGGTAAGCCGGACCCCCACCTCCGCCCGCACGCCCTCTGCAGCACCTTCCCTGTCACTGCCGTCGCCGTGTCTCCACGGCGACTTCTCCTTGTGCGTGCGCATCGCCAGCCACTCCAGCTCCAGCTCAGCGGGGTCTACACTCTCCCTATGAGATTGCGTGTTGAAGACCCCCGCACGTATTTGGAGGAAATTAGTGTTTACTATCAATAAAAAGTCACACTCTCTTTTCACATCTAACTTCCAATGGTCAAAATCCTGATAAAAGACAAAACAAACCAAAACCCCAAATGTATTTCCGTTCGCAGTCAGTTAAAATGTCTGCATCTTCAGGCTGCCCCTTAACTTCCTCAGTCGTATGAATTTGTTTTTTAAGACTTTAATTCCCTTGCTGCTCCTTGAATCCCCATGTGCTGCCCTTACTAACCTGCACGCCTGCCCTCGCCCTTCCACTCCGGCCGCACCAAACTGGAGTCCGAGCAAACACCGCACTCCGGGGGCTGGGACACGGGGGTCCTGGTGGCCCTTCGCCCGTTTCTGGGGGCTGCCTGTTGGCTGGAGGAGGGGCGGTGAAGTGTGGTGAGTGTGGGAGAACATACTTTGAACAGAAATGAGAGAAAGGTTTTCATTGTTGAGGATCAATGCACTCAGATACTCGGCCAATCAGAAGTGCGGCGTTGGTTCATATAAACTGAGAGTGCGATTGTACGTTAGGATAACGCATCTCAGACACAGGAGCTTTGACACAAATGCTCACACCAACAGTGAGAGCGATGGGGGCGGGGACCTGCAAGATAAACTCAGCGCACGGCCCGAGTTAGGGAGCTTTAAATGATATTTCGGAACAAGATGTCAGTGCAGCTTCTGCAGAAAAACCAAACCTCAGCACTTTGGTGTAGCAAGTTTGCCACCTACTGACCGGCAGGGCGCCTTTTCCTCTTTCCTGAAGAAGGAAATCCCGCCTGTGGCTGTGGCAGCATCTAAAATAGTAGTGCCGATATTTTAAAGCAAAGCCATTCAGGAAGCCGCTTCCCGGTACCCGGCCCCCCGCGAGGCCTGGCTGCTCCTGCCTCCCCAACTGCCCCCCAGTCCAGCAGGGACCCGAGACGCCCACACAAGTCCCCTGGGAAAGGACGTGATGCGTCTTGATCCGGAGAGAGGCAGGCACAGGTGTGGTGCTCCAGGTCTCGGGGAGCAGCCGGCCCACCCCCTCCCCAGCTCCCTGTTCCCACGGCAACTTCCCACCCCAGCAGCTCCAGGCATCCTGCACCCTGTCCCCCAGGCGACAGGAAGGGCCACTGTAGGGGGCCGTCTGGGGCTACCGTTTTGGACAAGGTACAAGCAAAATACTCCAATCAGACAAAGGACCCCAACAGTAGGGGGACGGGTCCCACTGTGAGGGACAGACCCACGTGCCCACACGCACCCCGACGGCGAGGGCGGGAGATGACCCACAATGCATCCCACCTCACAGTAAGTTGGCTACTCACCGAGTGTAATTTCTTATTGCTTAATTAAAACAAACAAATATTTAGCCAAGCATTCCTTCAGTGACTCTGCCCCGATCCTGGTAACTGGACGGCCAGGCGCCAGGGCCCACGGCGTCCTCTGTTTGCTGTTTGCGGAACTCACGGATCCACATAAACATGCCTCACAAAAACAACAGTTCACACTAGGACTATTCTAGTTGGTTCCGTGACAGATCGACTGTCTGCGTAAACCAGTGACAACGCAGTGCCATATAAAGGTCGTCCAACATCAGAGGGGAACCCAGGGGTCCCTGTCGCTGCCTGGACTTTCCCGTGACCCTGAAAAACCAGCCCAGAATGAGCAGCGAAAACAGCACTTACTCAGGGGCGCACGGGTCTCGGTGTGGGACGCCCAGGGCCCCGCTGGGCTGTGTGTTGAGCTGACCACTCGCAGGGCCGCATCAGCCTGGCCGGGCCCTCCCTGGAGTCCTTAGAGGAAGCTCCCCGCTGACCCCCACTCAGCTGGGCGGGGCGTGGGGGGAGCCACGCCCCTTCTGCCCAGGCCCCGCCCCCCATCAACCGGAGCACCTGAAGCCTCTCTCCTCTCCTTCAGCGGCCCCCCCTGCGTGTTCATCCAACCACTTCACCAAAACCCGTGGCCCCGGGTCACACGTGTGTGGAATTCCACCTGCCTTTCTCTCTCCGTTCCCCGCGTTGGAAAAGTCCCGATGATGTCTTCAGTCTAACGGCCGGTTTTCTCCGGCTTCGCCCTGGCATCTGCCTTGGGCTGCGGAAGCCGCCCACCACGTGTGTAGGGGCTCAGACGCCACAGTCCCCCAGCCCCATCCCGCAGCGGCGATTCCCCACGCGTCCATGGACCACCTGCTCTGTTTTCCTCGTGGGGTGGAGAGAGGGCGGCCCCCCGATACCTCCGCCCGCACGCCCCACCTCTGGGTTGTTTGCAGGGGAGTGCTGTGGGCCCAGCTCCTCGGCCACGGAAACCATAGATTGTTTTATTAGCTCCGCCCGTGCAGGCAAATTTGGGGCCCGTCCCGCGCACTGCGAAGGGGAGTCGTGAGGATTCCGCCCTTTGCTCCCGCTCCCGTCTGCGCCGATTCTTTCGCTGGCAGACCCCTCTACATTCAGGTCTTTCGTCTCTGACTCACCTGCTTTGGGCCTTTCTCCCACCTGTGCCCTCCGTGTGGCCAGTGAGGGACACGGGCGGGGAGACTCCGGAGTCCCCCGTCTGTGCCCGCCACCTCCCGGCTCCACCTCCCCGGGCACCCCGGTTCCTCCCCTGATTGGGTTTCTGGTTTTCCCAGACTGAAGGGCGCTGTGCCTTCTCCACCACTTCCCTTCACAGCTCGCGCAGGGCTGGCGCCCCGAGGGGAGGGATTTACTTCCTACTCCTTCTTCTAAAGGTGACCCCCACCAACAGCTGCCTCTTTCTCTTAGCCCCCGCAGCACGATAGTTTGTGTGAGGGAGGGGTCAGTCTGGAAGGGCCTCCCTCCATCACCCCAGCCCCCTCATTTAGAATCGAAGTGTTTCAATGCTGAAAGGCCCAAACCTACACCCAACACCCCCAGCTCCTCAGCAGCAGACCCCAATTAGACACAGGCCTCTGTCCATCCCCCTTTCCCTGTTTGGCCCCGATATTCACTGCGTGAAGCAATGGAAACTCCTTTCCACGGGAAGAATGTAAGAATTTCTCGTATCGATCGATAACCTTTCAGAAGATGCATTGGTAGCCTTCTCCTCGCACCAGGAATTACAGAGAAGGGCACCGTCCCTTCTTCCATGATGACGTGGCTGAGTGCCAGTGACTTATTCCTTATGCATCAGATATTTTATAAATGCTTCCAAAACTGCCGTAGCCCAGGCACCAACGGGGAAGTTGGGACCACAACTTTAATGTCATCCTGGGGAGCGGTGGCCCTGCTAAGACGGGCGCCCTCGGAAACAGAATGAAGCAGCTGTGGTCTTCCGCGCGGTGCCCGCCCGGCCCGTGTGGGCACTCGCTTCAGCGGAGGTGTTTGCTGGGCGGCTTGTTCGCCGTACGGAACTCAGTTATCGCTTCCCTGCAGAGTGGGGTGATTTAATTACCTTCTCCGTCAATAAAATTTAGGCAGATAGATTGAAGACGACAGTGCCAAGCTTGAACCGTATGTGATCCCTTAAAACTTCCCCTGCTCAGCCTTACAAGTCAAATGCCCTCCTGAATAGAGGCCAGGAATACTCCCTGAAGTACAGTTATACTAGTCACCCGTGTACAAACAGTCAGTTATGGGTTTGCGTTACTGTAACTCCAAAAGTTTCACGTGTTGACAAAGATTTTATTCTTACTTTTTTGCTAACATTTCACATATATTTATATGGGTAAATCAAGTTGGGGAGGCTCGATTGTCACCTCAGATCGTCATTACTTTTATTGTGACAATACTTTTGACATATTAATCAAATGTTAAAGACCGTGGATGTTTAGCCCTGGTGGGCCGGCATGGATTAGTCATGTCATTCAAAGCCCATCTTTCATTTTGCCTGATCATGTGGTCAGTGAGGACACTATCTTTGAGTCTAGCATGTCCTTGGATCGGAAACTAATGTACATTCGGAATACCAGAGTCAAGTGGGTCTGATCAGGGATGCGGCCCGGGGCCGGGCCCGGGGCCGAACCCCCCTTTCTCTCCGCACAGCCCGTGCTGTGGACTGCAGTGCAGGCTCAGCCCCGGGGCTGACTCCGCCCAGCTCTGCAGAGAGACTCAGCGATGCTGGGCCGGTCCGGGAGACCAGCTGCAGAATCACAGTGCAGGGAGGCAGGAAATGCGGATCTCAGACCAGGAGCAGAGGAAGGAAGCCACCCTCTCACACCCGTGACGGCTCGGGGAGACGGTGGAGTGGGAACAGAAAGCACCACGATGCAAAGCCGAGAGCATCAACACAGCCCAGTGCAAAGGAAGGGCCCGAGGATGCTCACGTCCAGATCAAGGAAGGAACAGAGCTCTCGTCTCTGTTTATGAACAAGCAGAACAGCGACGGAATCCTGGACACGGAGATCGTTTTGACGGTTGCCAGAGGAGTTGGGGGTGGGTGGGAAAGGTGAAGGGGTTAAGGAGGACAAACTGGTAGTTACGGAACAGCCGTGAGGGTATACGCACAGCACAGGAAAGAGCGTGGCCAAGACCTTACACGCATGACCCGTGGACATGGACAGCGGAGTGGGGGGGTGGGGGGGAAGTTTGGGACAACCGTAATAGCATAAACAATAAATGAATAATTTTTAAAAAGAAAGCAAATATAGAGCTGAGACAAAAACCAGTGTGAGGTGGTGATTCTGGCTGAGAGGCTCCTGGCCGGTCGGCCTCAGGAACAAAGCCGTCCAGCCGCAGTGAGCGGAGAAGAGATGTAACCCCCCGGTTTTACTGCAGGGGGTCACTCACCATCTAACCATGGAAATTTCTAGTTGAAAATAATGACCACGACCCTCTTCGTAGCTTCGCAATAAGCTTATCTTTTTAACACCTTTGAGAAATGTGCACCTAAAATAAAGAAACAGTATCTTAATTTCACTGTTTCTTTTATCTCTGTTCCTATTTTTCTTAGAATAATTTCAGTCAAATCGAATTGGATCCCAGAGATTTGACCCTGTATCATGCCGGATCCTGTGTTTGTTAAATTCTGTCATTTTTCTATTTCTTTTGTTGCTGCTACTGCTTTTGCTGTGTGCTTCGACTAGAGAGTGTGCGATTCTTTTGGTAAATGGTGGGATTACTCACAAAGTTTTGCTCTGAGCGTGGTGTGTGCCCACGTTGTGTGGGTGTTTTGGTGACACCCCCGTGACCCATTCTCACTGAAACGCCGTGATGGCTATTCGGTCCTTTCCAGTTGGGAGGCAGGCTCAGGGGAGGAGCCGGGGAAGGACAGGTTCAGAACCCTGGGTTCTGGACCAGCCACACGCCGGCCTCTCCCACCTCCGGGCTAAACGGCTCATCCGTCAACCCCTCTTGGTGGAATGGGACTGCTTGCCTCGGAGCCACAAAACGCCACTCGAGCATAACCTTTTGCATATCAGGTTCCAGTATGTCTTTTTTATGATAAATGTGTCAAAATAATTTCATTTATTTCAGGCGCAAACTCAATTTCTTCGGTGAGTCGCCGTGCCCGACGGAGTCCTTCGGGTTTGGAGAAGCCTCGTGGATTCCACTCTCTCCCTGGAATGAAGAACACGGACAGCGACATAACAATTTAAATGCAATTTTGTTTTTTAATCACATTATTATTGAGCATATAATGAAAACTAAAGTATTCCAAGTGGAATAGGTTTATCAGTTCAAGTGCTTGCCTCAAGTCTAGATACAGTATTCCCTAATCAGCAACCTGTGTAATGAAAATTCTGTTTGGAATCAGATTACCTCGTCACCGCTCTTCGCGGAGAAGCTATTACCGCAGTGCTGCCTGCATTTTTATTTACTATTTTTCATTACTCATTTTCGCCCCTTTTCTGAAAATCTGAAATGTTAATCTACAACTTCACTACTTACAAATTACACAACCAGTTAGAATGTTTCCAGTCCTGCAGCATTTTGAAGGCACCGTCCTTTGCTTTCTGTTTAACCGTTTCACACTATAAAGCCTTGATACAAAGTATCAAACTGGGCTGGGCCGGACCACACGCCAAGCTGTCGCTTAGCCTGAAACCGAGCCCTCAATTTGGCTAATCCCTGGAAAAGCGGCCCCTGACCCTGACAGGCTCTCTCTGTCCCTGTGGCTTTTATGTGCTAATAAAAGTAAAATAAGGCATTGGGAGAGCGCCACTCACTGGGCCCCCACCTGCTTCACATCCCCGTGCATCTGGCTCACTCAGCGTCATCACGGTCACCTGCGAGAGGCCAGGAGGGCACACCTGCTGAGCTGGTTGTGCCCGCCCGAAGCTTCACGGCAGCAGTGCTTCTGAGGAACCGTTTTATGAGGAGATAACCTGCTTTCTTCTCGGGACACAGAACGTGACCCCCCACTTACAGTCCGTCCAACGGGAACTGGGTTATTGCCTCATAAAATGGGGCCAAGGTCCTGCCGTCACTTAATCAGAAAGCAGGACACTCGCTGCCCCTGTTTGCTGAGTTTCATTCACGGACTCACTCCCAGGTGTACTGCTCTTCCCCTTCCCAAGGGAAACACAGCATATTCTGGCTCGATCGGCGTGCCTGCATCAGTGACTGTGGCTAAAACGTCTTCCTTTGCCTGCCGGACGTGTGGCCGTGGAGTCGGACTTTAAATACACATCGCAGGAGTTGACTAACCAAGCTAATTTAGACACACAACCCCGGCAGTCCCCAGCCTCTCAGAACACGTAAAGGGAAGCCTGCGAGTCACATTAACACCAGTTCATACCCATTGGAGCGCCCTTGACATCTGAGGGTGAACTTGGGAACTGACTCTTTCTCCTCTTGCCCACAAGGACCCCGTGGCCAGAAGCAAACGCTCGGGTGCTGGGCGATCGGGAGCAGCCTGCTGCGGGGCGCTCCTGCAGACTGGGCGTCTCCGGGCTCAGCAGCACGGTGGGGACTCAGCAGGCAGGAGCAGGGCGCTTCCTCCCGCTGGGGGGCGGGCTTTGACCTTCCCGCCTGCAGAAGGCCGACCTTTGTGAGTTTGTAAACCGCCCGGTCTGCAGTGTGGTGACAAAGCCGCCCCCACAGACAAGGATGCTCCTGCACCTTGCTTCCCCCGCTCCCCCGTCCACGCGGGTTTGACACTCAGTCGTGGCAGGAGGAAGCCTCAGAACCCCCACAGACGAGGGGCCACTGTCGGTTCCTTCTTCTGCTGACGGACCCCCTTACCCGGGTTTCACAGTTACGAACCCCGAGCACACGGAGGTCAATGTCTCTTCCCTCGAGTGTGTGCAAACGCTCGTTCGCAGGCCCTGGCATCATCTGGACGGGGCGCTGAGTTCCCTCGCCAAGAAACATCAGACACGTGTGACACTAGCAAGCCTGTTATTTCTGTCTCCAGTCTGTTGGCTGTGGCTTCGCATCCACCATGTTCTGAGTCTGCTGGTCCCCGTGTGCTGACCAGGGGGGGCACGCTTGTCTTGTCTGGGGACATGACTTCATCTTCCAGGTCCCTGTCCCTTCTTCTCACACTAGGCTGCTCGTCCTGGTTGTGAGTCTGTGCCCAGATTTGTGGGAATTCTGCACCAGGCTGGATCCGAAGCCTTTATCTGAGGGTTAGGTTCTGGTAAAAGGAGAATGCCAGGAGCCAGCCTGTGAAATAATCGCACCCCCCAAAAGTCCCATTTTTTCCGGTGATGGCTTCTGGCAACTTCTACCCAGGGACATGTCACCAGGGAGACAGCGTTCAGAACGAACCCTCAGCCCTGGTTTCACTGGGTTGGGAATTGCGAGAGGTTCACGGGAATCCCAGGTCACGCAGGACACCGGGCGGTCCCAGAGGCTTTGCTTTGTGGTGTAGGGACACGGGGACATCCATTTGCAGGCAGCCTGAGGCCGAGTAATGCCCTCTCGCCCACTTGCAGCAGCGTGTCCCAGAGAGACGGGGTGGGGACAGCACTC
>CM052548.1:83982650-84102664 GCA_028533065.1 Trachops cirrhosus
GGCCGTAGGTCTGATCTGAGCCCTTTTGGAAGCAACTAGGTTGATAAAATTAAACTGACCCTTTTTTCACAATTGTGTATGGCCACTGAGTATCTCAGAGCCCTTCAATGAAGAGTGAATATTTCTCCAGCTCCCCCACAGTCTCCGTTGGGACGGCGATTCTCCGAGGCCGCCCCATGAGCACGGGCGCGGGGTGGGGGGGTCGTGCGTCTCCGTGGTTTCGAGGGCCCTTCACCTCCAGGGCCTCTGGTCCCCCGAGTGGGAGCCCCTGGGTCTCTGGCAACTGAAATTGAAAAGATAAGAATCACCTCAGCGGCAGAAAAACCTCACGGTGATAAAAACAAGCTGAGCACCAGATTTTGTGAAAGCTGCTTGGAAGACCAGGCTCCAGTACAACACCGTTTCTGCACGGACGTCTCGGCGAGAAGCACCGGCCTCGCCTAAGGAGTGAGCGGCGCCGCTTAGAGCTTTGTGGGGTTCGTCAGTGGGTGGGGGCAAGGCCGGCCCCGGGACACGGCGCACAGAGAAATCCGAGTTGGAGAGCCCACCACTGTCTGGTCGCTGTGCAGATTCCTGAGGAAGATGATGGATTCCTGGGAGTTTTCTTGATTCCAATAATCAGACAGAAGTCACCCAAATTCTTCTTTTTGACAGTGTTCCCCGGGCCCAAGTAAGGAAACCAGAATATAGTCAATAACTGAGATTCCTCGTTCCTGGGTCATTCCATTTAATCAAAGCTCTTAAACAACCCACAACACCTAAGACGAACAACAGTTAAATAATTTAGGAGTTCCACAAGCTCACAGATCTTGTAGAAAGGACACTGAACTCTGAGGAGGTGGACGCTTCCTCGAAGGGGCAATAGCCAAGCACTTCACCAGACAAGTGAAGAAGGCCCCAGGGGGGTGTAGGAGCCCCGTCTCCCTGCACTCGCGCCGTCTCAGTTCCGGGAGAGTTCTGGTCGACCCCGCGCCCCCAAATACGGCCGCGTTTCATGTAAGTCACCATGCAGTGAGGAGAGCTATATGGAATGTCAATACTTCTTTCTTGGATGTCCAAGGTACTTGTAAATAAAGCACTCGCCATCTGAATGACCATCGAATTTTCAACACAATAGTGCCGCTGAGTTCGATTGTGTATCGGTGTTAAAAGGCTTCTGGGGAACCACACCCTCTAAGACCCACTGCCGGAACAATGCCCGGGCAGAGCACTCTGGGTGCCGGCGAGGATTTCAACGTGGACTGCGTTTCAGTTCTTATTAAAGTGTTGCTGATGTTCGTTAGAAATTCCAAACTTGTTCTCTTCAGTATGCAGAATTAAACGGCCACGTGTTCCAGCTAAACACACCAGATTCACACGCAGACGCACAGAGAATCATTCCTGGATTTGTCTGGAATAACAGATACTTTGAATTACAGACCCCACGGAGAGGAGGCCACTGAATTATTTATCGGATACCCACAGCAAAATGTGTGGGGGCTTCAGAACTGACACTGTCGGTGGGGAAATGATTTCCAGAGCTCTGTCCACAGCCCTCGGAGACGACGTTGATTTGCATTTCTCCACTCGGGCACTCAGAGGTCCAACCCGCTGGTCCTGAGAGCGGTTCTCAGAAAGACTCCGGACGGAGTCCCCGGGGCCGGGGGAATCCCAACGGAACACCAGGAGGTCCTCGTGCTAACTGTCTCACCAATGATGGTAATCTGTGTCCGCTTTCCCCATTTATCAAACCACCGCTAGAAACAACAGTTACTAAGAAAACAACCCCCCAAGAAGCCAAAACGTCTGAGCACCGGGCCACGGCTTGGCCGGCTCGACGGCTGCCCCAGGAGGGCGCTGAGAGTGGTTTCCAGTCCTCGGGGGCTGGCGGGCTCCTGCTTGATGGGCTGTACAACGGGCCTTCGAGGTCTATACTGGAGCCCACTCTGATTCACTTTGCCCGTGAGTTTCTGTTACTTCCAGACAGTGCAGTGGCCCTGGGGAAGCCCTCTGGGCTCCTCGTGCCCAGGGGTGGGACGCGACCCCCACACTCAGGACACGGCGGGCTAGCCCTGGGCAAACTTGACAGAGTGCTAAGGGCCTGGTGCCACCAGCTGGGGGACCGCAGAGGGCCTTCGCCAGCCCAGGGGAAGGGACGCTTCAACCAACGGCAGACAGCCTCTGCTTGTGAAGGAAAGGCCCGTCGCCTGCCTTCGAACTGAAATAGAGAGACGGCGTTAGAGACAAGTGCTTCGTAACCTGGACCGGTCAATATTCGCTATCCCAAAGAGCGCCTGTCGGAAGGTTAAGTCTCCTGAAAGACGGACGTGCGGGTGGGACTATGTAGCGACTTGGTTCAGAAGACATTAAGTTACACGCCTTTCAGGATACAATGCTAATCTCCGAATTACATAATGCTGCTCCTGCAGGATTGTAGCTGGAGACCGAATTCAGTTGATCCCAGAGATTTCTATTACATTTCAGTTATGGGCAAATTTAACATACGTTAATACCTTCATCTCCCGGATATTCTTACAGCGGGCACAGATACCAAATTTGCTGAAATCCATCAAGCGTGAACGGTGAAGGTGGTTATGCACGCGGCCGTCGGCCGAAGGCGTCTTTGCTTCTGCTGATATGCACGCACACACGGAAGCGAACGTATCAGGAGGAAGGGTAGCCGGGCAGCTCATCATTAAATGTGAGGAAATTCCACCCGGAGGCTGGTGTTGAAATTATTGAAATGCCTGGAAAATTTTCCATCCAGGGGAAAAGCCCTCGTGAGGCAAGTACCATAGATAACTCGTCTTCACCAGCGTCCCCCTTGGCCGCCACGGATTAAACTGCTACGTGCCCACTTTTTTTTTACTGGTTTTTAGAGAAAGAGGGGAAGAAAGAGAGAGAGGCATCGAATTGCTGTTCCACCTATTGAAGCATCCTTGGTCATTCCTGTACGTGCCCTGACGGGGGATCGAACCCTCAACCTTGGCGTATCAGGATGACGCTCTAACCCACTGAGCCGCTCAGCCAGGGCAACAAACTCTTTTCGTAGAATTACTTTATGAAATAAAGTCATTATTCTGTTGAAATCATTTCATACTTTTACTGACAACCAAATTATCTCTATTTCGACATGAACGAACAGTAATATACTCACCACTGCCGGGGAATAAGAGGCCACGCGAGGGGCGTGTCCCCGAGCACCCGGCCTGGTGCGGGTCGTCGCAGAGCGAGCCTGGCCTGGCTTGCCGGCCTCACGAGCCACCCACACAAACGGGAGCAGCGCCACCTGGCGGCGGCGTTTGGGGATTACGCTCGTCGCCGTTCCGCAGATACTAGGACTTGCCGCGAAGGCTCCGTAACTCCGAGATGGAAATTTATGATTGAAGGGCATGTGGTTTCCCTGCAAACATTACATAGTCCGGACGTATTTCGGAGGGAACGTTTATGAGAAGCCACAAACCCGCCGGCCCCAGGCCAGGCCCGGGTCGGGAACTCTGCCAAACGGAAGCCGTTTGAACCAAATATTTCCAAGTTCCCCGTGGCCCGATTTGACAAGGTGCCTTTGTCATGAACGTCTCTGGTATCTAAAACTTCGGGTCAGTCCCCAAATCAGGGACCTTAGTAGTTTGGAGAGATTAAAGAAGACACCTATATTGTTTAGACCAGCGGTCCCCAACCATTTTGGCACCAGGGACCGGTTTTCTGGAAGACAATTTTTCCACGGATGGGGAGGAGGGAAGTGGGGGACCCTGGTTTAAAACACACCCCAAAATGTATTACTCTGGTCCCTTTCCCAGCTTTACCGTTCTCCATAGAATCTGCCCGTGACCAGCCTCTCAGAGGGGTGTCTTACCTGAGTTCAGTATCTTACCTGAGGCAGGTTCCGGCAGGAACTGTGGCAAATTCTTCTGGACAGAACTCTCAGGGTTGGCTTCTGCAGACTGTCCCCTGGGAGGAAGCCCTGGTCCTGTGGGGTGCCTCTTACCTGCTGCCCTGGCCATCTTCCCTCTGACAGTGTCCCCAGTGGTCCAGCCCAGTCCAGGGGGAGCCCCCCAACCACCCACTGACCAGCAGGCGGCCCACCCAGCAGCCTGGCGGCCCCTCTGTCCCCACCTACTTCACCCCACAGGCACCCCGGTCTCGTCGCTCACCCCAGGACGCGAGCTGGGCACATCCCAACCTCATAGGGGTCGCAGTTGCTATTGTTTGAGGAGCAATTCCTTTGCACATAACTACTTGTCTTTATATGATTCCAATTTCAGTGTAATGAGTCCTTTTTTCCTCTGAAAGAAAATCACCATAGATTTCTTCTACTTCTGTAATTCTTCTGTAAACTTTCTGGTATCCTCTCTTTCTCAAACGAACTCCTCAAATTTATATTCCCTGAGCAGACTTAATCCATCTCCACTTAAAATATGCATCACCGCCATGTGTCTCAAAAGACATTTTGCAATATCCCTGTTTTAGAATATGTATAAGATATTCATCAGATGGGCCCAGGTTAACCAGCAGAGAGAAGTTCGGAGATTCAAATCCATGTCGGTCCTTTCCCCTGAATTATGAAAAACCTCATCCGAAAAGAACCTTATTACACGACTTGGGCACCGTTTAGGTCAAGGCAGTGAGCAAGAAAGCCGGTACGTGCTGAGTGCTCGCTAAGTGCCCAGGGGCCTGACCCGATCTTCTCCGGGGCCCGTGCGGTCCCTGAGAACCGCCAGCCCCCCCGGACCGTTTCCACGGGTGGTGGACGGTTCTGGGGGGCGGGCAGCACGGCTCGGCCTCTCCGATGACACTGGCCAAGATCCAGAAGGAGTTCTCACTTCCCCACCTTCTGCACCCCGTCCTATTTAGGACACAGAAAGTTACTCGGGGGAAAAAGAGTGGCCAGAAGTTGGGTTTCAGCCCCACTTCCATTCATCGGCATTTTAAAGACATTGCATTTTACATGGACGCTCAGCAACTCAGCCGTGGACCCGGAGGGACGTTTTTAAGAGACGTTGGTAAATGTTGTGTGAGGTCAGGAACCGATAGGCTGGAAATACGGGCCACATCCATGAGGTGTGAGTCGTGTGTGCGGTGTGTACGAGACCTGCTTCACCACAACTGGCCTGCATGTGATTTCCAAACACCAGCAACAGCCCCAGATCAGAAGACCTAGTCGGTGCAGCACACGGAAAAGACCCCCCGGAGCACCGGGGACTCGGGGGGCCGGAGGGTGCTGACAGTGGCCGGGTGCTCACTGGGGCACCTGGTGCTCACTCGGGACCCCGGGACAATGTCGCCGGGGGCCGGGTCTGCAGAAAGGCTGTCCCCCTCCTCGCTTTGGGAACTGAACCTGAATCGGAGACAAGGGACACAGCGTCCAAGGACGTGTGTGCGGGGGGAACGGAGGAATTTCACGGGGGAGAGCCGTCCGGAAAGGGAGGGCGTGACCCTGTGTTTAAATCAAGATGACAGCTGTGACTCCAAATGGCCGAGTGACCAAGGGAGAGAGAAGGTCCCCTCCACGCTCCCGCGCCAGAGCGCGCAGGGTGTGGCGGGGAGGCTCGGCGAGGCAGAGTGAGGACTGGCACTGGGACTCACTCCGAGGCGGCTCTGGCTGCAGTAAGGGGGGGTGCCGGAGGCTGGGGACGTCACATCCCTCTCACCAAAGAGACGACAGAGCGGCTGAGTGAGGGGTGGAGGCGAGAAAAATCCAGCTCAGGCCCCCAAGACCTAACCCTTCTGCTGTCCTCCTCACTGGTGCCCCTGGGTCACGTCACCTGTGCTGTCCTCTGTCCTCTTTGCCACTGCTCAGTGCTCCCTGGGTGACAGAGAAATGCCCTGTGGAGTCAACATTCTCCAGAGAGACAGAGCTGATGAGATCGCTGTCCTGATTGAGTGGCAGATGGATAGAAGGATGGATGGCAGATAGATAGATGATTGATAGATGGATGACAGACAAATGATAGATAGAGAATAGATAGATGTTAGACAGCTAGGCAGGTAGGAAGACAGACAGATGTAGAGAGACAGGGAGGAGAGTTATTCTGGGGAGTTGGCTCACACGATGACGGAGCGCACGAAGACCACGACGTGCCCTCTGAGAGCTGGGGACCAGGAAAGCCCCCCTCCCCGCCCCCACCCGAGGGCAGGGGAAGATGAGGCGAGATGCCCCAGGTCTACCAGTGCAGCAGGAGAAAGGACGTGGATTCCTGCTGCCTCCACCTTTTGCTCTGTCAGGGCCGTGGGGACTGGAGACGGTCCGCCCTCCCCGGGAGGGCCCTGCGCTGCTGAGCTCACCATTCCCGGCTCCTCTCACTGGGATGTGACGTTTATTCCCACCCAGCCGGCCCACAGAATGAGCCGATCCGCACTCCCTCCACAGCATGGCCAGGCTAGCTTCTGCGTTGAATTTAAATACGTATTTCGCGTTCTTCCCAAAGAAAAACCAAGAGTCTGTAATCTGAAATTTTCTGCTCTTACAAAGCACAAAAGCAAAAAATATACCCATTCCACTAAATTCTAATGATTTCCCAGAAAAACGCCCTGAAAGAGGGGCTCTGGCGGTCCTTCCGTGCACGCCCTGGAGCGGCAGGTACGCACACCCGGGCGGGCAGGACGGAGCCCTGTCTCCCTGCAGAGCGCGGCCCACTGGTTCCCCAGAGGCTCAGGCTGCAGCACTTAATCAGAGCTGATGCAGCGATCACGTGTGACACGGACACTCAGGTGTCCCTCTCGGCCCCGTCCCTGGGGGCGTTTTTCCAGTGTGGCCGCGCCTGTGAGGCAGGAGAGAGGGATGTAGGTCAGGGAGCCGCTGGCCTGTGAGCCCCATTAAAATCCTGCCAGACGCAGTGGGGAGGGGAGAGCTCCATCACATCCCCACCTGATCTTCCCCGAGGTGGCGCGTTTTGCAGGCCAGGCGCTTGAAGACCGGAGGAGAGGAGAAAGATCGGCCTCCGTCCGCTGAGAAGTCGGATAGCAACAACTCTCTCATTCTAGAGTAAAAAAAAAGAGTTCATTGCTAATGTTTTGAAGTCCCCTGAGTCCCTCCCAAGTTATACTGATGCAGAACCTGAGGCACATCTGAACACATGACTTATCCCTGCAGTGTGAGGGGCCGGTGACCTTGTGCTCAGAGAACAGCCCCTTCTACTGACGCGCAGGGCTGGCCAGAGGGACCTGCAACGTGCGTCTCCGTGCAGACCGACCCACGCAGGCCCCTGTGAAACAGGACGCAGGTTAACGAGAGCCAACTGAGCACTGCCGGCATTTGACGTAATCCTTCAAGTCCTTGGGTCAGCAAACCATGATCACAGCTGCCCACCATTGGGGTGGGTTTATTGGTTACTGCAGAACTAATACTTAGGTCCACACTGAAGCTCCCACGTGCAGTTTAAACACACACGGGCACAGGTATTAAAACACACCACCTAGCCCTGGCCAGGCGGTTCAGTGGGTTGGAGTGTTGTCCCGCGCATCAAAAGGTTGTGGGTTCGATCCCCAATTGGGTCAAGTGCAGGAGGCAACCCACTGATGCTTCTCTCTCTCTCTTTCTCCCTCTCTCTCTAAAATTAATAAACATAAATACATTGTCAGGTGAGGATTAAAAAATAATAAAATACAATACATCATTTAATTCTTGCTTTTTCATTTTTTATATCAAAAATGACTGCTCTGTAGAATTTTACTGTAAATAGACTAGTCACAGTGACCTTTAGAAGTTCTTAAATTTGCCTGTAAGTCATTTTTTTAACTAAAATGATGTGCGAAACTTTGGATCTTACACTGGCCAAATGTTCAATTACCTTCCTTCCTTCCTCTGCCTCCCCCTCTTTCTTCCTTCTTGTGTTCTTTCATCATTTTGTTCTTTCTGGAGTTTATTGTTGCTGTTTAATTTACTTTGCTTTAGCAGAGAATGTACCCAAATATGCTAGGGCAAGAAATAATACAAGGCCACGTGAAAAATGATCTGTTATAATGAATTCCATTTCTATCAGACACCTAATACTTTTTCTAAGGAACGTAACACCAATTACTGTTCCTGCAGGAGAGAAAAGCTCCAGCACCTTGAATGGGGCGTGGACTGAACACATGGAGTGCACCAGAGCTCCATACAATATGACAAATGAAGCAATGGTGGGATGTCCCTGAGGCTTCTGTTCTGCACGCAGGGGCCCATCGGCAGAACCGCCGTGCACAGGCGATCCAAGAGGGGAGGCCCTAGGTGCTGTCCTGTCTCCATCCCCCTCACGGTGACACTGAAGGGCCCTGGCCCATGTGAGCTGCTCTTGAGTCCCCGACAGATGTGCCCAGAGGAAACCACACGGGGCTTCTGACCAGCCACAAAGAGGGTGGACAGAGCCCGGGAGTCCTGTGGAAAAGAGAGGGTAAGTCTGCTGGGGGGACTCCAGAAGGTGTCCTGGAGAAGGGGAGTCTGGAGCAACAGCTGATCAGTTAGCAGAAGCTGGTCAGGCAGGAAGGGCGGCCAGACACCATAGATGGAAAAAAAGACCCTGGTCAAAGAAAAAGACACCCAATCTCACTGGGCCTGCAGACTGGGGAGGTCCCGTCTCCGAGGCTATGGAAGGTAGGGGACAGAGGCGGGACAGGCTGGGGGGTTGGCAAGGCCAGGCAGCTAATACCTGAGTCATTGCATCACCGATATGGGCACCTGTGGGCTCCTCCGCGTGTCTGGGCAATACGTTTAACTTCGTGTTGGTCTGGGGTCGCGGTCGAGTATCGGGCTAGCAAGGTGCTCATGGTAAAGAGCAACCTTCAGGCCTGGCTCATGATTGACGCAGAGCGTGGCCAATCCCAGCGGAAAGAAACGCCCCCCTTTCCAAAGGCGTGCGTGCTCTCCGTCAGTGGCTTTGTGGACTGCGTCCACATGGAGTAAGAGGGATGGAGACGAGGTCTCCGTCTGAGCCGTGATTGGCCAGACCCCAACGCAGCACGTACCACAAGCTTGTTGAACACGAGCTGCAAAGTAAATACCAAATGTTACAGCCTGTTTCCTGTCCCGCAGAGCCTGTGCTTTTTCTGTTGCTGGATTCGGGGAAGGAACGTTATTATGCAACAGCACAGAAAATGAATTAGGCACAATTTCAATAATCCATAGGCAGAATTCCAATAATAATAAAACCTGCCACCAGGTGAATGATTATATAAGAATCACGCATCCATCAACCGACTTGGAAATAAAAACGAGAGATAGATCCGCAGGGGGTGGGGGGAATAAAACTAGTCCGTGCATATGTCACGTTTATGAGAGTATATGCAATCGACAGGTGATTTTGAGTGTGGTCTTCCCCCCACGATCTGAATAATTCATGCGTTTAAAGGAGTTCAGGAGTCGTGTGTCAAACCATTCGCGTTCTCTGCAGAGAAACAAAGGCGAGGACAGGAGGGGCAACGGCGTGTTATTCCCGCCCAGAGGTCAAGTGAGCCCCTCCGTCCATCACCGAATGTCTCCACCTGTTGGCAATCGTGCCCCTTTTTTGCCATTTTCCCTTCGAAATTCTGTCCCGCCGCACCCCACAGCCCCACTCACCTCAGCCCCACAATTTCATGGATGACACCTGTCTCCCGCTGAGCCTCTGTCCTGAACCCACAATGCCCTGTGACGTTTCTGAAGAGCCTTTTCCCGGCACCGTCCATCACTACTCTGACATCGGTGTCCCAGATCTGTCAGTGGTTTGCAGAGGGCAGGGCTGGCTGTGCTGTGTAACGGGCTGTTGGTGTGACAGCTGCCACCTGTGAAGGTCCCCAGATCCATGTCGTGGGGCTGCTTCTGTGGGACAGGACTCACCCCAACTTCAGTGAGAAAAACCCAACAAACACGTGTTGGCTGTGAGCAGTGCAGCCCTTTATATCCCGCATGGATGAGGTGCCATGAGCTGTGCATGCTGGTGCCAGGGCACCTTGGGGACGGGGGAAGGGTTGTGGGGGCTGGGGGTCTCTCTGACGATGAATTTGGGCATTCTCCTGCCTTTTCTAGAGCTAGGTCAAGAATTGGGCTCACTTGGGTCTTGGGGCTGCGCAAAGCCCTCTGGGAGTTTTTATAGTGGCCACGCTCCTTCTCAAGTTTAGATGCCTTTTGTCTGTGTTCACCTGAGTGAGTTCAGGCCTCTCTCCCGAGAGGAGAGTGCTGCATTCTGAGTCACAGGTGTCAACCCCCTTTTAGACAAATCCCCAGTATCCTCGTGCAGTTCACTGCCTGTGAAGTGTTGGAAACTGAGGAGCATATAAAATACTGAGTCACAATTACGCAAAATGCTAATGGCTATGCAAAAATGCGGAGTCTTGGTTATGAACCTACTGAGTCATGGTTGCCTGAAAATTCTGGGTCATGGTTACATAAAATGTTGACTCATGATTGTGCAGAAACGCTGAGTCGTGGTCACAAACAACAAGTCATGGCGTTGAGAAGGGCTGAGTCATGGAGTCATTAAAATGCTGGGTCATGGTTGAATAAATAGTTGCCCAAAATGCTGAGTCTGCCTGTGAAGTGTCTAAATCTGAAAGAGAGAAATTAGCACCTGGGATTAGGAATTGTACATTTCAGTATGAGTGATGAAAAGAATTTATGCCGTAGTTACTAACACAAGAAAGCGGCGTTTGGGCGGCCAGTGCTGGCGCTCCGTCCGCCCCCCTCGCTGAGCTCCGGCTCCTTTATGAGGATCTCCATGGGGACTCCACGAATGCTGCCCTTTTCTCTACGGAAAGAAACTCTTGTGCTGGAACAAGATTTGGGTGAAAAAGAGTAAGCAGGTGCACAGAGGAGAAAGAATTACAGGCGTCTTGTACTTGCAGGAAGAAGGAAAAGGCGGGAGATGGGGAACGGGAGCAGGAGAGACAGCGGACAGCAGGGGTCCCTCGGGTGGGGCCAGAGCCACACAAAGGAGCAAGTGGCCATCAAGAACCTAAGTAATCCGGAGCCGAGCAAGCGTGCAGAGGGACTGCACTGTGGCTGCACGGCCCACGCACTCCATTCATCGACCAGGCAGCTACGTCCACCCTCAGGGAGCTTCACGGTTCTCTGCCGCTCGCCCCCGAGCTGGGCCAGCATCGTCCCAAATCTGTGTCTTCTCCACGGTCTCAGACACGGTGTCTCCAGTCTGAAGAGTCCAATGGCAGCAGGTCATTGAAACAAACCCAAGTGTGAGAAGCATGTTTTAAGATAAAGCAAGACTTCGGTTAGGACCAAAAAATCAATGTAAGAAATGAAAGTCCTTTTATAAAGGAAACCATGGACCAGACTGTTTGACAATTCCTGGGCGCCGAGCAGAGAGCTGGGTGTGTTCTCGGGGAGGCACTCCCGAAGGTGGTCACCATGGCTTATGCTTCAAAACGGGAAGGACGCCTGCTCTCAGGCAAGAGGCTGTCCCCTGCACACGTGGCAGGACCCCAGACAAACCACGGTCCCTCTCTGGAAGTCCCCAGAACTGCAGACTACAGACAAGCTGCAAGGACAATTCATTTCGATAACAAGGCAGAAAAGTCTTATTACAGGAGCAGGTATAATTCCTGGGCATGACGGGAAAATGGACCGAGTTGAAGTCCCTTCAGCTAAGAACAGTCCTGGGGAAAGAGGCCGAAGGGGGGAGCTGGGATGCCAGTCCGGTCTCTCTTCTCCCTGGACGCCGGCTGCATTGCCGCGGCTTTAGTTAGTCTTCCCGGATGCGTGGACCAGAGCCCCCCTCATGGCACCCCTGACGTCACCAGGGAGTCCATACCCAACACCCGAACCCGCGTCTCTGTTTATCTCTCAGGGCGAGAGGGAGGGAGGCGAGGGGGAGGGGCGAGAAGACCTGCCCTGACTTCCTCCTTCTTTGTCTCAGTCCCCGAGCACAATCCTGCTCACCTGCTCAGACCAAACCTCGAGGAAATCAGCCCTGACTTCTCTCCTTCCCATTTACCCTTCAGCCAACACCCCTCTTCAAACAGCCCTGGAGGCCCAGCCTCCACAGTGCACCCCACACCAGCTCCCGCACCCCTCGATCCTGGGGCAGCCCCTGGACTGGGGGTCCGCGTCCCTTCTCTCCTGGCCGCCCTGCAGGGCCCTCTGCGCAAAGCAGCCCCCTTGCTCCAGAAAGTCTGAGTTGTTCCCATGTCCTGCTCTGCTGAAGCCACTCTGAAGGGTCGCCATTTTTACTAGGATGTGACTATCTATGTCCCCTGTCTGTCTCCCCCTCTAGCGTTTAATTTCCCGACAAGAGGGGCTTCATTGTGTCACCAGGACATTCCCGGACGAGGGCGCTGCTTGGCTCAGAGCCAGCGCTCAAGAGATGCTCGGTACACAGAGGGAGGAAGGGAGGAAGGGGGAGAGTCTGCCGAACCCCAGCCTCTGCTCACGCACACAGCCCACACTCCCCACGGGGCTCTGCAGGACTGAAATGTCAGTGTTGCTTGGTTGTTCCGCTCTCTGCATGGTAATAGCCAACCTGGTTTTTTGCTCAAGCAGTTTCACTCATTTTAGAAGAAATAAAGCATAGTTTCTCAGCTCTTCCCAGAAAAGAGCCACCCCCTCAGTCCGCGGAGGTGCGTGGAGGGGCCTGGGCCACCGGCCTCTGGCAACGGCATTGTCTGCTGAGCCTGTTCTCCCGAGAACATTCGGTCACGCCTCTCTGCACAGCCGACCTCGCAGACACCCGAGGGAGCCACCACCGACAGCGGGAGAGAGCATCACCTCCCAACGGCACCCGGAGAGGAGCGCGGGTTACCAGGGCAGCCTTTTCCCTCCGGTCTCACCGCTAGTTCTGCATCCGAGAACCCTCCGCTCTGTCACCTCGTCAGAGCAGAGCCGAGGCCCTGGAGTACCACCTGCCCCGTGGAGCAGGGCAGGAAGCCAGACAGGGGGACCTGTCCCCGCGTGAGTCACACAAGCGCAGGTGTAACCGGGACGTCTGGCCAGCTCCGGAGCACAGACTCGGTGCACCCGGGGATCCACTCACTCTGGCTTTGCACCGGCCCGTTCTGATCCACCCCCCGAAGTGGGAGAGGTGAGCTCGGGCTGGATCCTGTTACAGTTCGACCAAAACCGCTCCAGCACGCAAACAGAACGACAGACACAGGTGAGGGACGGCGGGCGTGAGCGCAGAGCGTTAAATAAACTGACGTGGTGAGCGCGCACAGGACACAAGCGGCAGGTGTGTGAGTGCACAGAACCTAGACGTCGAACGCGGAAACAGCAGACGAGCACGGCCGCCAGCACCAGAGGGCGCTCGCGGCGGGAGGCCAGGCGCCCGGCCGCCGAGTCCCCCCCACCCCCCACCCCACCCCCGGCAGCTCGCGGGGCGCACGGGCTGTCTCAGCTCGGGTCTGCCCCGGTCGCTCGGCCACTGTCTCTCTTTCTCCCATTTAGTACGGCTCCCACTTATGTCAGCCACCAGTTGTAGACTTAGGCGTTCAGAAGGACTGGGTAGAAAAAGTGCAGCTAAGAGAAGGTGGCACCGCGGGGACCGGACGTTCGCCCTCGTCCAGGCCCCGGGAACCCCGCTCCACCGGCAGTGAGGTCATACCCGCCTGGATCCGGTTCCAGGCTGAGAGCCGCCTGGTCGCCGGGGGCACTGCCAGCAGGAATAACGGCACTCCCAGGCTTGCTCAACGCACAGATGGACCAGCCCACCCAGCTTCCCCACCGACGTAGCCCTTTGCAAAAGGAAACATTTTTAAAAATAAGTCCGACCCTACCTGTGATTCGTGTGATCCAGAAGTCCCAGTGCTGAGGCTGGGCGCCACTCTCTCACTGTCTCCCCCTCCCCCCACCCGCCCTTCCGGACAAAAACCGGGAGCCCGAGGCTGACCTGACCCTAGGCCCGGGCTAACAGACCTTGTGTCTGCTGGGGGACACCGGGGTGACTCAGCCGCATGACACCGGATGTGCGGGGTGTCCCACGCCAACAGTTCTCCAGTTCCCCAACCCCCGCTGTCAGCTCAGCTGCGACTCCCACGACCGGAAGGAGCTCAGCCCCCGCAGGCGAAGGGCACAGTCTCACAGGACGACCCCGGTCCCAAGTCCCGGACCCCCGGGCCTGGGGCTGACCAGCTGCAAAGCAGGGGGTCTTACCACCCTCCCCAACTGGACAATTTACTAGGACGATTTTACTAGGACAATTTACCAGGGGAGCACTTTAGTGACGTTTAGGACAGAGGGAACAACCTGGGAGCAGCGAGGTGGGGGAGATGCCAGAACAGAAGCAGGAGATGCTCCATCTCGGGGCCCCTGGGAGGTGGGCCCTGGCCCCTCCCTGCCCTCACTGGCCGCTTCCACACTTCCAGTGGACGCCTGCATCGATGCAGAGGGGTGTCACCAGACCGGAGTGGGTCTGACACTCCAGGACACACGCGTGGCCGTCCCCGTGCGCGTGTCTCCAAGTCAAGATTCCCAGCTGACTTCACGGTCTCAGCTCCTGGAAAGGAGGGCGTTGGCCCCACACCCAACCCGCAAGCCTTCACCGCCACCTGCCGGCCAGGACAGGGCCGTGACGCCTCTGTCCCCACTCGGGACCTGAGGGAAGACGCCAGGGGGCGGGACACCCTGAGGAAAAGTGGGCGGGGCCGGAGGAGCTGCAGGAGGAGGGCCCATCCACCTGGGGCGGCTCCTGGCTTACCCCCAGCCCCAGAGCCTCAGCCCCGGGTCGGGGAGGTGGCCCCTGGGTGTCAGGGGTGGCAGACCAGCCGAGGGGAGAGCACAGGCCCCAGCTGCTGGTGTCCTGGATGCAGGGAACGTTTACGTTGCTAGGCAGACTCGGCTTCGTTCCGCTTTCCCGTCCGCGTGAACACCCAGACCGTCCTCAGCGTGTTCCTGCGGCAGTTCTGGGGTTCAGGCACCTTCGTCTGTGGCTGTGTTTGAAGAGGTCACAGTACTCGTAGGTTCCATGGCCTTTTGTGTAACATACACAAAACACAACTTACAATGTAGGGTTTGTGGTATCAGGAGGTCAGAGCCAATGATCACTAAGATGCTCTCACCTCCACAATTCTGCGATTCGGACATTGGAATTCGGGGTGAAGAAAGGAATAAAAAGGGACAGAAGAGGGTCGATGAGGCGTCCCAAATGTGTCCCCGCCCCGCCCGGCCCCTGTGGCGATTCCTTCACCGACTCGGCAGCGGTACTCGGGGAGCTGCCCTGTCTGGGCCATAAATCACCTTTCGGAGACACTTACGCCCCTACCATAAATCTCTAAAAGCCACCCTAATTGACAGCTCCTGAAGATGCATTATTCATGGGCGCTGTCAGGCCACCGCGACGCGTTTTATTTTACTAAATTATAGTTCAATCGACTTGACCAATTTTGATTTACAGCTCCTAAAAGCCAGGAAAATTACCATTCCATCAAATTTTAATATGCAAAGTATCATGGCTTAATTTTAACAAACGAAATGTATCACAATGAACATCACAACCATTAAATTTTGAGATTTGAAAAATATGTAAATTGTAGAGGTTGACACAATGTGTTTTTGCCAATAGTGATTTTGTAAGGACAAAAGAGGCTCACTTCCAAGTAACACACCCCCTGCGGTCCTCCCGCTGCTGGGCCCCGTAAGGCTGCTGTGACGGCACCTCTTCACCGACCCTGGAGTCCGGGTGCAACCGGAAAGAAGCCGTCGTAGAGTATTCCGCAGGGGTCCCCTCCTCACCGTGTTTCCCGCAGCTCAGAGGGATCTCTGGTGCACCCTCAGCTCCCAACTCCATCCGACCCCTCGGCAAAATTACGCCCTCGTAAATTCTATTGAGTTGCTACATGCACAGATGTTTTTCAATCATGAGTAAGATACAGTCCTCTAGAAGGAGGAGGAGGAGGAGAAGGAAGGGAGGGAGGGAGGAAGGAAGGAAAGAGGGAAGGAAGGAAGGAGGGAGGGAGGGAGGGAGGGAGGAAACAAGGAAGATTCAACCCTCCAAGCACCCTCCTTAAAGTCCTGACTACAGAAATTTCAAAGGCAGAAACGAACATTTGGTTCTTGGACTTGGAATTATCACTACAAAATATTTTTTTAATTTTTCACTATCAGGAAAATAAGCACGTGCTAGTATTTCTTGGGTAATGCTTAGATTCTCCCCCCAAGCTTTGAATATGAGGACAGATGTTTAATGTCAAAATTAGATCTTCCTAAATGGGAAAAAAGTGGTATTTTTTTAAGGAAAAAAAGTGGAATTAGTGACCTCTCCCAAGAAATACGGACTCACTAGCAGCTACCTGGTCTGTGCTTCATTTTCACCCCCACACCCTGTCTTGCCATCATGGAAAGAACCTTGAGACTCTGTCCCCTGTCGCTGCCTCCCTGAATAATGGCCTCCCTGTCCCCTTTCGTCACCAGGCCTTTCATCATTGGAAGGCGCCTGTGTGTCACTGGCCTGATCGCACTTGGAGCCCCTTGGTGTCTGTGGCTTCAGGTCCTGCACACAGGGCTCCTTCCTGGTGACCCCGTCCCCTTGAGGTTCCACGGGGCAGAGAAGACCCTGGCGCTCGCCCAGGCCAGTCAGGTCCAGCCAGCCTCCCACACCGCCTGAGCCACTTGGGCTGGGATGTGTCGAGGCGTGAGAAGGCAGGGACACGGAGCGACGCTGAGGCTGGGCTACTGCTAGGGGTGAGCTGCACCCCCACAAGTCCACACCTCGAAACATAACCGTGGGTGGACAGCAGGCCTTTGAAGGGGTGAGAAGGCGCACAGTGTGGCCCATACTCACATCTCATTGGTCAGAACTACATCAAAGGGTCACCTCTTGATAAGAAAGGAGCTAGAAACCACAGTGTTTTCACAGAAACACTGTAAGCGGGAACAGAAATCAGGTTTCCACAGCTCAGTGCAGAGAGAGGATGATTCCTGGATGGGCGAGAACCATTTCTCCCCGAAGGAGGCACACATTCCAAGAGTGTGTGGGGCTAAGTCTGCCAGACTGACCAGCTGTGACCCTGGGAACCGAAAAGGGACCTCTGGTCTGGGTGCCACCAGGACACACACAAGACCTTCCCGGGAGGGTCTCCTCTGTCCCACTCCCTCATATCCCTGGGGTTGAAGCCAGCCGGGGAAGGGGCAGGCGGCTGTCCACTGACCAGCTCTCATGCCGGAGGTTTTCGGGGGAAACTGCTGTTAAACTGTGTCGCTCTGCGGCTCTGGCGACGTAAAAACAAGAGAGAAGAAGGTCACGGAAAGCGAGCAGAGGCGAGTGCAGGGTAGAGAGGGTGGCCCCCCTGCACACCCTCCAGAAAGCCCTTCACCCACAGAAGGTGCAAGAGGGTTGAAGGTCCTCCCTGGCCTGAAAAAAATAAGCATGTTACACAATTAAAAAAAAAAGACAACTCGTCCTGTGTCTAATGTTCCCTTATCCTCCGAGGGAGGGAAATGCTCCTGGGAGCACAGGGACACGGTGACAGAAACGGAGCGGTGCAGACTCAGGGCCCGGGACATGAGCGCCAGCAGGAAAACAAACGAGACCTGTATGGACCGATGCCCCTTGTTTTTGCCCAGAGGACATCAAACGCTCGGGGTGCCCATGTGTGGTCGTGGGCGCCCCACCCCAAGGTCTCACCAGGCATGCTGAGGGGTCCCTAGAGCCCACAGACCTGTGTGCGCTGCTGCGGCAGGAGGGGCTCGGGGCCTGGGTCCCCAGGGGGCCATCTGGAGAGGAGGACCCAAGACAGAGTCTCGGAGAAGCAGACACCCAAAGTGCAAACTCACCATCTCGTCCACGAGGGAAAGAGAAATGCAGCCACAACCTTGGCGAATGCTGGACTCGGTCAGGGACTGTTCTTTTCGCTCAGAGTCTGCTTTGTCACAGGAAGTGTGCAGCGAGAGCCCAGGACACGCATCGCCTCGTCCTCATCATTCTGCTCCCCGGTAGCTGCCGGGTCTCGCCCAGGACTGCGGTTTTAGTGCCACTGGGACCCCAGACCCCAGCCTCCATCTCTAGCCCTGCCTGCCTGCCGCTGTCCCAGACCTCAAACTACCTTGGTGCCTTTCTCGTCCCTCGCGTGGTCACTCCCAAATCCAAGATGCCCACTGGACTTTTGCTTGGATAGCTGATCATCGGAAATTAGTATCAGGCAAGCCCACCTTCTCCCCAGCCCTCGCTCCCCTGTGCTCAGTGGCACCCCTTCCAGGATTCCATACTGACTGTTTGTTTAATTTTATTTTTTAAATTCTTTTTTTAAGATTGTATTTGTTTATTTTTAAAGAGGGGAAGAAACATCCATGTGTGGTTGCCTCTCACACGCCCCCTACTGGGGACCTGGCCTGCGACCCCGGCCTGTGCCCTGACTGGGCATCGAACCGCTCGATCCACTGAGCCACACCAGCCGAGGCTCTCTGTTTGATGTTAAAAGAGCTACAGCAGTCTTTAACAAACCTGCTCTGAAAAGCTGGAAATCCCACTTGAGATGAAAGAACGTCGGCATCTCGGTTATCATTCCATTTATTTTGTAAATAATGCCTCCTGGAAGTCCAAACCCTGTTTGGACTTCCTGGGGCTTCACCTTTGACGCGGCAAACGCCCCCCTGGTTCGCGCTGAGCCCCAGCGGACACGGACTGGAAACTCCGCCCGCCGCAGGCTCCGGAGCCGCACAGAAGCCTGTGCATAAAGCGGACAAGAGAGCTGTTCTCTGAGCACAGGGAGTTAACCACCTGGGGAAATTTCCACACTTTTCTACTAAAAACAAAAGCAATTCCCTATATCATTCTTTTTACTTAAAAAAAGGGAAAAGAGAAACCAGGCAGAGCTTGGTTTCAATTCCCAGAGTTCTTCCACCTGAAACTCAGAAAACACGGCACAGATTCCGTCTTCGGGATGGGATTAGAAACGGCTCCTCCGTTCGGTGCCCTGGGCAAACCTTCAGACCCGCCGCGAGCGAGCAGGAGTGCTGTGCTTCTTCCATCACACAATTAGAGAGACTCCAGTGGGCCGGGTACTTCTCCTGGTTGCGTTCAGCGCGGGAGTGTGATCATTTATTCCTGAGTTCGGGGAACGAGGTTGTGACAGCATTCCAGAAAGCTGGGCTGATTAGCTTCCTCGGAAAGGTCCACGTCGGGCACCTTCCTCGAGGGTCTCCAGCCTCCCTGAGGCCCCAGCCTTTCCAGCAGCCAAATTCCAGCCGTGGCCGTGAAGACAGGTGACTCAGCCACACCCGCTCTACAGGGGCCGATGCTGTGCTCACTCTCCCCCTTTCGTCTGTGGTTTCCCCCAAAGCCACCTTGTTAAGCCGAAGTCAGTTCAGGGAAACAGCGGCTTTGGGGAGCTTACATTCCCACAGGAAGGCAGGTTATAACTATCACATAAGTGACGTCACTGCGGATTTAATTTCCAAACGGCAACCTTCTGGTAGATAGCCTCCCAAGAAGGAAATTTCAGAAGGAAATTTGCACACCTCCAGCCTCCTCAGAACGAACTCTGGCCATCGACCTGCACGATTACCCAGGAGACAATGGTAAGGATGAGCGTGGCCGCCTCCTGGAGAACAGGGAGGGTGCGTTGAGATGTTTTTCTCTGATTCTTAATGCAGGATGAATGGCTTTGTTCGAGGTCACAAATCTTGAGTGTCAACCTTGATAAATGTTTACGTATGTTTCCTCCAGTGGAACGCCCCCCTCCGCCAGACAAGACTCCCTCTGTCCGATACCAGGAAATAATCCTGTCTGCACCGTGGGGACTGCTGTTCTCATCCCCGTCATCACACATCAGCGTCCTGTGCATTTTTGTGCCTGGCCTCAGCAGGCCTCCCTCCTGGTCTTGAGAGCCACCCGGATCTCAAAATTAGGAGCCGTAGGCCCCTCCTCTCCTGGGCAGTGCGCTATTCCACAATAAGAACACGTCGAAATCGTTTGTCTCTTCCCTCGTTGATGGGCATTCGGGCTTCTTCTAGCTTTGGGCTAATGCAAACAGAGCTGCTACAGACATCAGGTTGTGCAGTCTTCTGGTGAACAGCAGCGTCCATTTCTGCTGGGCGTGATGTGGGGTGGTGTCTCGGGCTAGGGTGTGGACCAGTTCTGCTTTCTTAGAAACGACCAGTCTTTCAAAGGTGCGAATAGCCCCCTGCCTTCAACGATACACGAGCATGGGTGAGACATGGGGGAGACACGGCCCCCGGATCAGCACAGAAGGCAGGACAACATCAGAGAACGCTGAAGTAGCCAGACTTCCTAAACGATGCAAACCACTCATCATAAAAGGAAGAGTGATGATTACAGCACATTAAAATTAAGAACATCGGCTTATCAAAGCAACACCATAAAGAAAATGGGGGGGAATGCCAGAATGGGGCAGAGAATTGCCATGTCCCCAACAACGGACTTGTACCCGGAATGCAGGAGTGACGTGTGGGTAGGAGAATGGGTAGGCGGCCATGATGAAAGTGGGCAGGAGAGCCGGAGAAGCATGCACAGAGGGTGCAGTCCAGACGGCCTAGCACAGCCAGTGAGCTCACAGGGTAACGGCAGATGGGAACCCCAGACGTGGACCCCGAGGTTGTCCTGTGTTGCCCAGATAGGCAAGCCTACTTTCTACTTTTTCCCTTTCATCGGGTTTACACACATGAACCACTCTCTGGCTCCATCCCTTCGACCCACACTACCCTCTAGTTAGAGAGCTGAGCGTGCAAACACTAAAGTTTACACCCCCATGGGAAGTGACTGTGTGATGTGCACCGTTAAAGGATTCATGCAGACCAAACACCTCAATAACTACTGCAAACACAAACCCCAGAAATTCTGAGCAATGAACCCCCATAGCAGATGGGGTAGCAACCTCAACACCCATCCATTGGCCCTCAGCATGGCTGTTGAAGGAGAAAAGCATCTTTATAAACTGCTAAGGCTACAACGTTCCTGTAATCCAGATGCCTGATTCTTCCCCGTTTTACAGCAGCCCAACCCAGGGCTGGTCTGCCTGACCTGGACCCGCCCAGCAGGGGGCACCGGCTGTCCCTTACGCTCTTTGCAAGTTTCTAAGAAAAGAACACGTGCCTCCCAGTAACTTCTCCCGGGACATACACGTCGATCACGTCAGCCTTGGCAACCACACTTACTACTTTGCAAAATAGCTGTCACGTGCCAATGGGCCCATCTCCATTTTTAAACTTCACTTCGTAGCCATTCACCGTCCCAAAGGAAGCTGGAATCACCTTAGAGGATGTTACTTTTGAACAGAATTCATGACGCACGAGGTCCAATCCATTCTCCTGCCATTTCTAGGAAGGTGGTCTGCGCGGCTGCGTGGTCTGTGTCCCTGCGCCCGGTCCCCTGCTGGGGGGTCAGGCCGAGTGACCGCCCTGATCGGCAGAGAGTCGTCCGGGAACCAGCAACGGGGCACACGGGTCTCCTCCAGGCGTCTTGATTCCGAGCCCAGGAGCCGGCCGTGCTGGTTACAGATTCTGCAGGAGCTCCGCGGTGACGGAGCCAAATCTGGAAGGCATCCGAAGGTCCGCCGGGCACAGGGAGGGTCGGAGCAGCTTGGATCCGAGGCCGCACTGCGCGCTGCACTGTGTGGGCAGAGAGAGACCGGAGCGGGTCCCCGCCCCGCCCGGCCGCTCGCGCCTTCCTTCTGGGAGGAGAGCGGTGGGGCTGCCAGGGGTCGCTGCACAGGGATTCCTCCGCCACCGGGCCGACTGCCCTGGTTGCCACGCGGGCCGGCCGCACCACCCGGCTCTGCCCTGCAGATGCCCTTGCTCCTGCCGCCGCCCGCTCGGTGCCTGGCCACAGAGACCAATGCAGCTCCGGCGTCCACGGGGACGCGCAGGGGTGAGGACCGGTGGCCCTCTGCGTAGCTCCTGCGTTCTCTCTGTCCCGGGTTGCGAACCCAAGGCAACAAAGCGGCTGGCCTGCACGGAAAGGGCCGGTCTCTCAGCAGGTCACCCCCAGCGCCCCTCCGCCCCTCCCTACGTCCCAAACCGTCCTTGCTCGGTGGGCGCAGAACCCGGTCAAGCAGCGGCGTGAGGCGCATGACGCACAGAGACCCCACTCTGTCAGCACGCGAATCTGTGCAAACTCTTCCTGATGGCGTGTGGGAAAAGTTCCCTAAAACAGACCAAGCGAAGCCAGCAACTGTCACGGAGACAAACCCCTTTTCTGCAGAGAATGCAGCGCGCCATCGAACGTTTCACAGCGGATGGGCCTAGAAATCTCCAAAAAATCATTTTCTTCTAATTAAGGAGATAATGCCAGCTTTCATACAAGACGCCTTCTTAATGAGCAAACTAATTGAGAAACTCACTCTCTGCACGGGTCTGTTTTCCTGGGTAGAAGTAATTACCTGGGCCTTTTGTACCTGTCTCTCGGAGCCTGCTTGTCTCTTTTTAATTTACAATTTAATTTCCACATAATTTAATATTAAGCTCTGCTTTGTCTGGCAGGAATATTCAAAATGAATATGTATTGATTACCTTGCTTCTCTGATAAGCAAACCTTAATTAAGTTCCAGAGTAATGAGAGTAAGTTCCCCATCTTAAAATCGCTTCATTTTTATTTCTGGCTTTCTCGTGGGGCCCTGACAAGGCCACGTCCCTCCCCAAGGCCGTCCTGCGGACGTGCAGGGTAGTGAGCACTCGGCCAAAAGGCGCTGATTTGATTTTGCTTGTTTTCTATGCTCCCATCTGAGGAAGGTCAGTGTCACGGCCACGAGAAGGAGGAGAAAATGAACGCACCCCGGCCTCGGTCCCCTGAGGACGGAAGAGCGAGCTGTGCACGAGAACAGCTCTGAATAAGCAGGAGAGGCTGTCAGCCAGCGTCCGGCAGAAGCTGCGCTGGACCCTGAGGACGCTGCGGACAGGGGTCAGGGAGGAAACCAGGCCCGGCCCACTGCCGACTGGTCCCCCAACCAGCCGGTGCATGCGGGGTCTCAGGGACTCACCTCACCATGGGACAGGGACAGAGCTGGTCCCCCTCTGCAGGGCTGCCCCCCAAGGCGACCCAAGGCCAGCAGTCCAAGGCTTACGCGGCTTGTGCATTGGCAGAGATCACGGTATATGATGACGTTCATAAGAAGAACCACTGGACTCGTCAGAGGGGTGCAGAAAGCATTTCTAGATGAGTCTTTACTAAAAGTCTCGGGTTCCAGACGGGGGCGGGGGTAGCCGGGCTGTGGGAAGGCGGAGTCGGGGTGTATCGGCCCACCCCTCATCAACGCCACTGGCTCTTCTGTTTATAGTAAGAAAACCGCCCCTTTTCCGCCTCCTCTGTGCTGACCTTGGCCAACCCCCCATGAAGGGTCGCTCCGCACATCACCCCTCTGTGGAGAACCCTTCAGTCATGCTCATGCTATTTAGAATTACAAAACACAACCCATTTTTTAGGCTGGCTGACGAAACCCAACGACAGTGCCGGCCAGCAGAACCGAACGTGGGTCACACGTGTCCAGAATGACACAGGACACAAATTAAATACGGAAACCAAAACGGGGGGACTGTCTCTGGCAGGACGTGTACTGAAGCCAAACACTGCGTATTCAATCCAGAAACGTTGATGAGATATTTGACATTGCATCCTGTACTAAAAGTTCTAAATCCGGCATGCATTTACACCCACATACAAATAACCAAAAGCAGCTTCTTCGCCCAGGCTGGCAAATTGTTTTTTAATTACGCACCGCAGTGCGGAAGGAAGCCATGGGGCTGGGTTTCCCGAAATAACACGCTCCAGCTCAGCAGCCACCCTGGAGGGTTAGGGTGCCAAGGACGCGTGTGGGGCGTGTCTACACACAGGGCTAGACAGAGCGCAGTCTACACAGGTAGATGCCTGGATGACAATGATGATGAAGAGGGAGGGGGAGACAGATACTGCAGGGCTAGATAGATATTTAGATGAGAAAGTGAGAAAAAAAGAGAGAGAGGAAGGGGAAAAAAAGAAAAGAATCGAGCGAACCAGACAGGCCTAGGTAATCTAGGTACAGGTGGATATATTATCTAGATGTTACTGGTGTGACGGTTTCAGGGTCCCCAAGACAGGAATCAAGAGGAAACACCAGAGAAGTGTAGGGACAGGTTTCATTAAGGCTGGAGCCCCCGGGAGGCAGCCCGCCGCTGGAAGGTCCTCGAAACTGACCTTCGAGAGGCTCAGTCCGGCTGCTTTGTGAGCGGGGACGAGTGGGCTCGTGACAAGGTCAGGGAGCAGAATTACCCGTTCAGGGTCGAGCTGCCTCCTCCTTCGATGAGGGCTTGCTCATGACCGCCCCTCCATCTCCCCACCCTGCCCGACCAGCACCCACCGGAAGGCCCTGGAGCCAGCAAGCCTGCATGGGTTGCACACGGGGACCGGGGGTTTCACACCTGCAAGCAGATGAGAGTTTAGGAGCAGCGAGCGTTAACTGTTTGCATTTTCCTCGGGGCGTGGAGGGGAGGGTGTCAGCCCTCCCAGCCTGGTTTCCTGCATCGGTAGCATGGCCCGATCGAACCAGATCGAACCAGTACGGGACAGTCGGAGGTGAGCTCCCCAGCAGTTCTGCTCATTGTAACACCAGCTCCTTTCCCGCCACAGCTGACTGCCCACCACTTCACAGGTCACGGTACATGGAACACACATATTACATACAACGTCGGGATGTGAACCAGGACTGCAAAACAAAACCTCTGTGTGGAAAAAACCTCGTGTGGGAGAAAGGTGGGACAGAGAGGCTTCCTGTGGAAATCAGTGCAGGTTCTTTTATAAGCTGATCTGCATCTCGTCTCTGTGTTAATCTGTTACAATGGGAGAGGCCATAGGAGGGTAACTGAAGGGGAAAACACGGAAGGCGAAGGGATACCTTCCCAACCTCTGTGCACATTGTAACTGACCAACAACTAGAATAATTATAATCTGAATGTTTTCTGAAACCTGAAGGAGCCGGATACAGTCACTAATGGCCAAAAACAACTGTCCACGTCCCTGGATGTGTATAAAATGTGGGGTTTTTTAAATATTATTGGTGTTAACCTTGTAAATAAATCAGCCTACACTAGCTATGGATGCATTTTGGTGGGAGACCCATTCCTGGGTTCTCCCGTTTGGGGGTCTCCACGCTGAGATCCTAACTCAGCAAAAACAGATGAGTTGTTACCTACACCACTTTCTAAATAGATTGATGTTTTGTTGCTGCTGTTTTTTAAAGCAAAAAAAAAAAAAAAAAAGATGCTTGTCAGCATGTCCACTAGAAGCGAGACAGAAAAACAGAAAACATCGTTTCGTGAACTCCTCTTGCAAGCACACCGAAAATAACAGAGAGAGATGTGAGGAAAGTCCAGGGAGTTGGGGGAACCGGAGGAAAGACGCCTTTATTAATAAAAGACAAGAGCAGAGGTCATCTGCTGAGTCAAAGTCGCAAAACACAATAGAACAAAGCCCTTCGGCTGCCCGCTCAGCAGCCGGGGGAGGGCATCTGGGAGGGGCCCAGATCCAAGCTTCTAACTCAGCAAAACCTGCGACTTTCAGTGCCCCGCCGCTCAGCAAACTTCCTGGCACCGACACTCAGTCCCCTTCCTGCTGTTGAAGCCGCACGCACTCCAAGAAGTCGGTCCAGGGCCTTGGGTCCGAAGCGCCCTTTCCCCCTGCACCTGCTCCCGTCTCTGTCCAGCCTCCAGCAGGTGTGTCCCCCCTCCTCTTTCACGGCTGTGAGTCCGCAGCTTCCAGCCTCAGCTCCTGCGGGACAAAGGCTGACTCTTTCTGCCGCCTGCAACCCCCCTGAAGTGCGACAGTGTGGAAGGGGGTTTCCCAGCCCGTCTCAGGTCGGGTTACCCCACTCCTGTCTGACAGACGGGCGCCCGGTCAGTGAGCAAGACCCTCGTCAGCATGGGGGGACCTGTGGCCGTCGTGGAAACCTCTGTAATTGAAGATCAATAATAACACGGCGCAGAAGCAGCACCAGACTCAAGAAGCAATTAGTTTCCACCGCTTCACTGTGATTTATGTGCTTAATTACAGGCTTGTAAAAATTCATTAACAAGTTCCATAAATTGTCTTTATTCCCTACATCTGGATTACTTACACATACAAACTCCTGTTTACGGGAGAAAACGGAGGTGTTGCGTCTCAGCTCCAAACTGCCGTCCAAGCCCGCGTGGGCAAGCCTGCTGCGGGGAAAACGGTTCCTCGGTGTACGGCGGTTGTAGGAAACCGGCCGCCCGCTTTGCGTTCATGCGTGACATTTGTATCAGGAATGGTCTATGGTGTCATAGTTGGGTTCTCAAGGGGTGCACACTTTACTCACGGAAGGTGGTTATACTAGATTAAAGTTCTGTGTTCCTCAAAATTCGCGGTAAGTCCTGACCCCATGGGTGATCCCACTGGGGGGCGGGGCCTTTGGGAGATGGCCCAGAGCTCCGCCCCCATGTCACTGAGTGAGGACTCAGCGAGAAGGCGGAGTCTGTGACGGGAGGAGGGGCCTCACCGGACTCCGAGCCTCTCGACTGGGGGGCGGGAGTGGGCGTGGTTTGGAACCCCGCCCCCTCCCCGCTCCCCATCCCTGCTATTCCGCTGCAGTGACCCGAACAGACAAGACAGGGGTCACCCGTCACACGCAGTTCCTTTGGGAAAAACAAATTCAACATTTGAAAGAGAGGATGCTCGTGCCTGGCGCCTAAGGACAGCGAGTGATGTCCAGGGACCCGCGGGGCCGCGGAGCGCCCGTGGCTCACAGCGCGGTGCCGTGCCTTCCACAGCACACCAGGGAGACCTCAGGCACGCGCTCCTGGGGCACGCACACGCAGACACGCACTGACACACACTCACACACCAGCACACACCAACTCACACTCATGCATACAGACCTCTTTCCAAGGCGATGGTTATGTGTATCGTGGGTATATGCATATGTCTAAATTCATCAAAATATACATTACATATGCACAGTTTTGTACATTAAGTGTATGTCAATAAAGCCGAGAAAAATAACCAAAATAAAACACAGTTGGATCTCTTTCCAAGTTTGAGCTTTTAACGATTACCGATCTCTTCTTCACTTTAGAATTAACACAAAAATAGCATCCATTTCAATGACACTCGTGATGTTCTGCATCCTATTTCCATGTATTTTCCCCGTTTTCAGCCTGTTGCTCACACACGCAGGAGCACAGAGCTCTCACCCACAGAAGCCACCGTAAATTATAAGATTTGCCACATGAACTTCCCTCCACAAGCCAGTCCGTCCCTGTGCCCGTGGGGACATCAGGAGCAAAGCTTCCTGTCTGCACGTGTCCCCTGGGCCAGCTGTGTCTCCCAGAGCACAGCACTGGCCTCCGGCACTGAAAGCCTCAGCACTCCGGGCTGTGGCACCAGGGGGCCGTGGCACGTCCCCGAGCCACGCGGAATGTTCTGCGATTCTAACCCTCCTCCCGGAACTCATCTGCTGTTGCCCAGGTGGAGCTCCCCAGTATCGGGTGCAAGGGTCTGACCAAAGAGGCTGAACTCCGGTTTGAAGCAGAGAAGCCAATTCAGGAAAAGGCAGATGTGGAAGACGGTCGATAGAGGGAACCTGAGAACAGTGTGCATCGTGTGTGTTTGTAAGTGTGCATGTGCACGCAAAACCACAAAAGTGACACTTACCACTCCCTATAAGAAACATGGACTCACCTCCGTGTCATTTCAATCCCGACTGAAAATAAAGCACAATGTCAAACAGTGTGCACTACAGGAAGAACATGGGAATTCGGTTCAATCTTCACACACGAAGGAGAAGCGCTCAACTTCCTTGGCAGCTAAGACATGGAGCCGAAGACCAGGGGCCGGAGACCAGCCGGCGTTCCTGGCCTGAGTCTCCTGCACTGGGGTTTGGGTAGAAAGTTCCTTGTCCCAGGAACATCTGACTTAGTCAAGCCTCACAGTGAAATCAGGCTTGCATTAATGAAATCGTCTCCTTTCCGTTGCCACGGGCCTGAGGAGGGCTGTGGGCATGTGAGGGGGACAAACCAGCAAGGTGCCAAGAAGCTCCCGGGGCTCTGTGACCTGTAGGAGCAGCGAGGCTGAGCCCCCAGGCAGCCTTGGCCGGATCTCTGTGGACGACCCCGCGCCGGGCTCGGCTGCTAGTCTCTTGCTGCTGTTTAAAAGCAAAGATAACTCTGTGAGGGCCTGTTGATATCCAGTCCGGAACAGAGCTTCCCGCATGGCCAAGCTGCCAGAAAGAAGGAACACAGGGCCAGCCACAGCTGTGGACCCCAGCTCCAAGCGGAGGCCAGCGGAGCAGGGGAGGGGCGGGCGGGAGGTGGGGGGCTCCTCCCTGTTCTCCACATCGCTGGGCTCAGAACCGGGCAGCCCGGATCCCGGTGTGGCGATCCCTCCAGGTGGGTCTATTGTGAAACAGGCCCTGACATCAGAACCCCTTCCCCTGCATCGGGTCTCTCGAGCCCCTGCCACAGTCCTTAGGGCATGGACACTCCCGGGTGACCCAAGTCCCTCCCCGGTCCAGCAGGGCCTGGCCAGGAAGAGGGGCAGCCAGCCAGGCTGGAGCCAGAGGGAAGCCCCCCTCACGCCCATGGAGGACCAGAGTCCACAGGCTCAGCACGGCCGCAGCCGTGGGGCTGGTCCTGTGGGCCCCGCACCAGGGCTGGCCACGGGGACCGTGACCTGGGCCTGTCCCTGTCACAGCAGGAGTGTGACCACCTCCCCCGGGAGGAGCAGTTGTGTGGGTGTCGTCCTCACGTGCCTGGGAAGCCCGCCCCACACGGGTGCCGGTGTTCCCACTCGCACTTTATCCCACGTGCCAGCACAGATGCACTTAGGTGTTTCAACAAGGGAGTGGACAGTGTGGGAGGCTCCGCTGACACGGGAGCCCGTCAGCTCATCCACCCCTCCCCCTCTCCCTGGAACTCCCAGGGCGTCTCCTGAGGGCGGGAGACCCGGTATCCAAGGGACTACAGACAGCTCTCCCAGGCCAAAGAGTGGAGGGTCCCATTAGCAAAGTTAAACAACTTGCTTTTTGTTGTCTATTATTGCACAATTCAAAATCTGCACTATTCTCACGGGTGAACTTCCCCCAAAGGCTCGCAGGCTGCTGTGCTTTCCAAAGTAGTTTCACAGGCAAAACCCGATTTCCAGAAGTTTTTTGTGGGCGTGGTTTCTAACACCAACGCATCCATGCTGAGCCTCGGTGTCTTCGTGCATTCAGGGTTGTGTGTGTCGCTTTTTAATTTTTTTCCATTTCGTTCACACAACCATCGCCAGCGTCTGCACTTGGTCCCAAACCAGGGAGCGAGGTCACCTGTGTCAGCCCCTAACGGGGACACTGCTTGGAGGGCGTGGCCAGGTGCTCAGGAAAAATACCTCAGTACCGAGCTACACGGAAATCCACTTTCAGATTAAAATTGAAATTTGTGGCAAATAGTGACCTTATTCAGCCTCTATCTTTGTCCTTCGAGACAAGGATTCAGTCAAGCGAGTGGAAGGCGACCCAGACGGATGCGGGTCACCAGCTCCTTAAGGAGACGCTGCGTCCAGCGAGAGCCGTGGCCTCACTGTCGGAGGCGCCTGCAGCACCGAGGCCCTGCCTCTCGCTCGCTGTGGTTTGAAGGACCCGCGAATCCTTCAGCGAATGGAGCTAGAGACCCTCACACACGCGACCTGATTGGACGACAGGCGGCCACTGGTGCCCAGCGGGAGAGACACGCCCCGTCCTTCCGAGAGCAGCTCAGCGGGGGCATCGGTCTGCGTCAGGCGTTTGGATGGAGCTGCCCTAACGGAGTCTCCAAGCACCACCTTGAGGGGCCCCGTGGGGGCGGCCAGTTGATTGAGGCCTGTGAATCGTCGCCCCGCGGCTCCACAGCGCCCCCTGGACCCTCCGCAGGCCCGGCCCTGCAGCCGAGCACCGGTGACCTCGGCTGGGCCTCTGCTGGCTCCTGATGGCCCTCCCGGTGCCCTGACGCCTTCCTCCAGCTGCTCGGGGAAGCCTTTGGGAGGCATGGGGGTCCCTCCATGGGGACGTCAACACCACGGTTCGTGGGGGTGCGGTGCGAGGACAACCACCGAAACTGAGTCCTGCCGACCAGTGCGCTGACGCCCGGGCTCCGCCCGGCGGGGGGCGGGGGACGCGCACGGCCGCCCTCCGGACCGTGAACAGGAAATTACGGGAGGCGTGACTTGCGGGTCCGCACACGCGGTCAGTCTCCCAGGCCTGCTTTCCTGGCACTGTCGCTGTTTACTGCCAGAACCAGCGCCAAGATTGGCAGGAAATGAGTTTCCCTGACCAGGCCGCCACCCCAGCATCGCACCAAACGCGGGGCCTGACGTGCAAGGAGAGCGAGGGCCATCCAAAAAGTCTGTTCTCCAGATAAACACACTGGAGGGGGGATTGAATGGGCTCCTTGGCAAATATTGACTCAGAGAATGCAGCAGTACAAAGAAAATTTGAATTGCTTTGGACTTTCCTGCTTTATATGGAAATGCGTGTCCCGCTGTATGAATATTTCAGTGAAGGTGTCTCAAAATGCCCAATTTCGCTTCACAAAATAAAAAGAAAGCAGGAAAGGACCACGGGCTATTTGCCTGAGGCCCCGGCTCCGGTTGAGAAAGGAATCACACAAAACACGCTTTTCTGGAACAAAGTAAACGTAGTTCATTCCAACCAACCTGTAACAAGCCAGGCCAGCCGGATGCCACAGCACCACTGGTGGACCCAGGCCCACCCTCGAGGGCCGGGGTTTGGGGTCAGTCACAGCAGAGGAAGCCACGCACCCATAGGAAGGTGGACATGAGGGCGAAGATTCGTCTTTCATTTTCCCAGGAGGGCACCCACGACTCCAGGCACCGAATGTTAAGGGCCACTCCTCTGTGGAGTGTGTTTTCACCGCGATAAAATAAAACGCCGTCCTTCCCTCACCGCGTGGTAATTACCGCCTTCAACGCTGCCCGCAGAGGCCATGGGTGCTGGTCCTAGTCGTGCGCGTTATCTGCTCCCTGGCCTATCTCTCTGTCCTCGGGCCATTTCAAAGGTACTGTGACAGCGAGGAACCGGAGCCCGCCCACCATCCTTCCCGCACTGTTTCTGTGAGTGCGGACTCCGACTAGTGTGTGGCTCGTAGATGAGCAGCCTGTTTGTTCAAGAATCCCAGGCACTGACTTCAAAACACACAGACTTGACCTTCAGGCATCCCAGCTCTGGGGGATTTGCCGACCTCCACACGTAAAACCACGATGACAAAAACCAGGGTGACACGCACCAGACCCTCGCTTGACCAGAGGTCCTTATCCGAATGGACCGTGCTCGTCTGCACAACCCTCCCCTGGTCTCCTTGCTCCCTGCCCCTCGGCCTTCTCACGAAAGCCTCTGCTTCACAACAGGGCTTTTACAAGACAGCAGAAATCAGCGAAGACTCGAAAGCCCATGAACTTTCACGGCGAAGACGACTTGTTCTCCAAATGTTTGATTTGCAAATGTTTGCCTTTTACATCTGAAAAGGCCACATACAGTGTTTAAAGTTACTCCTATGTCAAATAGCCAAGCAAAATTAAATTCAAAATTGGCATCGATGTGTAGTTATGCCAGTTTATGGACCTGCAAAGACCCAGTGCAGAGAGGCCTTACAAACGATGGTGACAAGAATGGGCCCGAGCCGGGACGGGCCCTCTGGGCTGTCGCACGGCTCCAGGGGCAGGCGGCTCTCCAGGACGAATGCGGGGTCTTCAAAATCTGAGCTGCGTGACTGTAGACTGAGCGGAACAGTTCCACCCCCGTCTCTAAGTGGCCCTGGTGATCTGTCACCTCGCCTCGTCACCATTCACGGCCGCTTTTCAAATAAAGGTCAGCACACACGAGAGTGTGTGGAATTCATGGCAGAGTGTGTGTGCGGCTGGCGGCCCCGGGACCTTGAACTTCTGCTCCGATTGCCACAGCTCCTTCCTAGCCTACCAGTTACAGCGGAATGTTTCCATCTCTTAAAAAAAAAAAGGGGAAAATCATCTCATTGTTCACGGGAAGTTTCTATTTTTGATCAATAACTTCATCACACCTGACATAGAAATATTACTCCCAAACTTTTCACAATTCACCAAATGGTCTCCGAAAGTGCTGAGTGGGTACCTGTAGGGAGCCAGGTATGAAGAATTACTTTCCTCTCTCCGGAACAAAGCGCTATTGTCGAGGGCTTCATCGCTTCTTCTCCAGCTCGTCCAGGTTTGACCCTGGGAACGTCTGTAGCGTGAAAGCCCCAACCCACCCCCAGTGCTGTGGAAACTGCAGGGACAAAGGCCCGGGGACGCCAGGCTGCAAGTGAGAAACTCCCAGCAGCGCTCGGTCCTGCTGAACTTGGAGGGCGGCTTGGCTGCGCTTAGGGCCTAGTGTCTCTCTATTTAACAACCAGACGCTTTCTGGGCCGGGGAAGCCTTTCTGGCTGGTGAGTCTCACCCTTCAGGTCGAGTGGGGGTTTGTTAGGGAATCTCCAAAGGCAGTACTGTAGGGTTTGGGCTTCTTTTTTCCCTCTTCGAATCCACTTTGTCCACTGAGAGTCTTCCAGTGTCTTTCCTGGGGGCACGCACGTTACCGTGGATACTCGTGGGCTGCGAGAGGATGTCCCCTTGTGTGCTCAGAGGGCGGGCCTCCTGCCATCGCCCCTCGCTGGGCCTGGCCTCCCATCTGCCTGTTTCGATCTCTCCAGAAGTGAACCCACCCTCTCTTGGTGGCTGGGGACGAAGCAAGAGTCACTGAGCAGCGGGAAACAAGGAGGGTGCGTGGGTCCTCGCTTCCCCTTCACACTCCGAGGCGCAGCCCCCAGGGGCACCCCCTCCGCGGGCGTGATTGGGACTCTGGATTCAGCAGGTCAGCTGCCAAACCTCCATCCACCTTTCATCTTTTGGAAACACATTCACGTTTTTGCCCACTATTATGCTCTCTCCAGTTCAGGCGGGAATGGGTGTGGCAGCCTTGACCCTGAACCCTCCCGGCGGCAGGCTGGAGCAAGGTTTCCGACCCGGGTCTGGGGGCAGAAGCACGCCCTCAGGAATCCTGCGTGGTCCCGCGGAAGGCCTCCGCCAGGGCAGATGAGGCCCACCACGTAGCAGAGTCACCCGCTTCACTCACAGCCGTCTGATTTAAATGGTAGTTGCCCTCTAAACACACACACACACACACACACACACACACACACACACACACACACACATATATATATATATATATATATATATATATATATATAGCCTTTACAGCAGCACCTAGATCAGGGTTTGAACAAACCTCCGAGCGCTGAAGCCTGGCGCACGAATCTGGCGCACGAATTCAGCCCTCCGCCTGTGTCTGCCCCGTCCGAGCCGATTCCTGGGGGTCGTCCCTCCCTTTGGAAGACGCAGAATTTTATTGCTCGTGGCCACGTGGACCCTTAAGTCAGGTGACATGTGCAGCTCCTTCAAAGAGAAACTCGCTCCAGATCACTCTGCAGTGAGGTGGTGTTCTCCCCTTACCATGGCTGTGGGTCAGCACTTGAGTAGACACAACAGGCATTGCCTAACCCTCTGCCCAGGAGAGAGGCGGGCAGGGAGACAGCGGGCCCCGGCTCACACCGCTGAGTCAAAGACCCAGGCAGGGCCTGCGTTCAGGGGGGCGTGTCCAGGTTGAAATCCCCGCCGACGACCCACCCTCCAGCAGGGGTCTGAAGCTCACTGTCTGCTTTAATGGTCCAATCACGGGATTTGCTCATATTTTTGAGTCCCTAAGCATAGAAAATAGCTTGCTTTCTTTTCTTGCCAAACTCCTGAGAGCACACAGAGAAATCCTCTACCAGCTTCCAAGATTCTGGAGCAGGATGGGAGGGGCGAGCCGCGGGAGGGGAAGCCCTCTCGGAAATCCGCGGCCGAACGTTGATTGACAGCGTGTTCACGGAGGAAAGAGCGGTGTCCTTCCGCCAAAGCCGCTTACGGTACGGCGCTTCGTCCCGTGTGAAGGAATTAGATTCCGGCTCAGCTTTCTTTGTACCGCCTCTCCACGAAATACATCCAAAAACTCCTCACTTACCCATGTTTAGAAACGAATAGGATTTAGTTCCTTTGAAATTATATACTTGTTTTTTAAAAAATGTATGTATCTTTATTTGCACATTTTGATAGAGGGCTTTTTCAGCTGCATTTTCTCGGGTTCTTGTTCCGGGGTGGGCAGGGGTGACAGCTATCAGCCCCAGAAGGGAAGGACCCATCTGGACGATGTTTGAAGGGGTTGCTCAGAGCTGATCCTCCACGTTCACTCCGTTAAAAGAAATAATTTTTCATCACCTGAGATTTCAAATTTATACTGACAGCCTATATTATTTATGATTTTTTTGCACATTGCTATGGGGAATATCCCCATTTAATTTAGCATAAATGGCTCACTTGTCACATAGAGGTTTAAACAGTTTTTATAAGAAGTAGGTGTTTGAAGGTGTCCCAGCAGAACTGGAGCCACCTTCGGAAGGCCTGTCTCCCCGGGTTCGGCCCATGGGCGCCGAATTTCGGGGCCGGGCTGTGGAGGCCGCCTGTGCCCGGGTCCCAGCGAGCCCGACCGGGCACCTCCACGTGGCCGGAGTGACTCTGAATAAAACATGTGACTTTCAGTTGTGTCATTTGTCATTTTATGCCACTTCCTTTTCATTTCAACAGACATTTCTTGATCGCTTTCGGTGTTCCAGTAACTGTCAATAGGATTCCTTGTTCAGATGTCCGTCCCGCTCTTCTGTCCCTCGGGAGGAGGGCCCTCACTGTCGAGTCTCACACCTGCCTCACGGGCACGGTACGTTCCCTAGGTCGCCATGGACGTCCCTCTCCTTCAGCTGCACACGCCAGGTGCATGGGTAGCGGACTCAGACCACAACTCTGGACGCGGTGGAACCCTGAGGCGCACTCACTGCCACACTGCCACCACGTCCTCATGAAAGTGTCCCTGCGTCCACTCTTCCTGCTGCTGTGCCTTAACGACAACCCCAAACCCGACTGTGGTGCATGAACCCATTCAGTGTTTAACTCACTCAGCGAAGTCCTTTATCAGCACTCCGTACAGAGAAGACAACCAGGATGCCGGGCCTTCGAGGGTTCAACACCAAATGTCAGAACCATCAAAACGGGAAAAGGGGAAAACGGGTGATGCTCTCAATCGTACGGTCATGGGAAACGGTGTGGCATGCACGGGAAGGTTTCCTGGACCCAGCGAGACCTGCCCGCAGAACAGGACGATGGTGGAGAATGAAGTTCTGGGTCATCGCTGCTTCTGAGGCGAAACGCGTCCTGTCAGCCAAGCCATTCCAGCGACATCAAAACACAGCAGTGAGATGCTCGGCGCCGGTGAGCCTTAGCGGCCTCGCTGCCTGCGCCGACTTCCAACGCGCCAGTTCGAGTGTCTCTCCAATTAGTGCTCTTCGGGTGGTGAGCTCATCGCGTTTAATGAGAAGTGACAGCCCTTGACCAAAAGTGATGTATTAACAGATAAAATGTTGGGGAAGACCATGAGGACCATCCATCACAAAGACAATGTTTCCGTAAAATACAGTGTTCGTGTTCTGAAAGTTTGTCCTTGGATCTCAGCGAAGCCTGCTCTTCTAGGCAATGAAAGTTATCATAAGAATATCCAAACTGTGGAACATGGGATACCAGATACAACTACAGACGTTGAGCACAGGACATGTGGCAGGGCTAGGGAAAATGCAAATGGTCCAGACGGTTCTTAATAATGGAACAAAGGCTTAAAATACGCCTTGCATCTGGCATCTGAAATACACAGGGAGCATTACATTCGACAAACTGACAGTGAAGAGATTGTAAGTTTTGTTGCATCGAAATAACATTGAACATCACAAAATTCGACATAAAAGCCTCAAAAGAGATGTTCGCTTGGGTGGGGGGAGGGGGACACTTTCCACCGGCCTTCGAAGACCCTGGGCTTCGGAACCTTCAGGAACACTTGGCCGGGTGCCACGCCGACGTGGTTACCTTCAGCGAGACCATCCTGGAGCTAACCTCGAGATCCAGGCCTTTGCCGTGAGCAAGCCCGTCGGCGGCAGAGGGGGCCGCTTCCGGTGCTCGTAACAAGGGCCTGGTTTGCCAGATGGGGCTTTAGGGGGGGAAGGCAGCCCCTGTCTCGTCTACAGCCCTGCAGGAAGCCCCAGGGGACGGGGAGGGGCGGGGGGTGTGCTTGTAAGAGCCAAAGCCGAGCCCGTCAGAGACCCTCGGGTTTGCCGGACAGGACCGGTGCTGGGCCCCCCAGCGGGGGTTAAGGGAAGGCCGCGTTCCGACCGCGTCTGGGCTGGTTTTGCGTTTCTCGGTCTACAGAGTCGAGAACAAACTGCATGGGCCCATCGCGTCTGCCAAAATGAGCCGATTTTTTTAATTACAGTCCTTAAAGTCACTCTTCATAAAATGTTCTCATTAAAAAGTTCGCAGTGAAAAATTAAATCTTTTTCCCTTTAGTGGGTTTTTTTTTGTTCTATGCCATTTTCAATTATTTCAAGTTCTGTTTTTAAAAGTGTTTCTCATTAAGTGAAGGGACAGCGGCTTTAATCTGTCTACCTCTAGTTTAATAAGCAACCCACAGGGGCGAAGGGTTTGGGGGTTTTTTTCCCGGGTTTTGAGAGTCGAGGACTCCAATCATGAAATATGCATGGCAGGGAGGTTTCAAAGCAGGTCCCCATCTGCATGCAAACTCCCCTGCCGAAAATCTTAACTGTCTGAATCGGATACAAAGTAATTCAGAAAAAAAAAATAGGACATTGAAAACCGCAGAGACCTTCCCCAGGTAGCCTTCTGGGGCCCATAAATCAGCTCTAAAAATGAGCTTTCGGCGACGGCGAGGCGCTCGGGGTGGCAGCCAGAGCACTCTTTCTTCCAAATGTGAAAAAATAGAACCCAGTTTTAAGTTAGAGGAAGGAAGAAAAAGAACTTATTGCCTCGGAATGCTTTTTGGTTCGGTTATAATTCAAAACCAGCCTCAGCCATCACACTTTTTTGTTAGCATAGCTTGTAGCTCCATCTTCAAATCCTCGTTTTTTGGTACAAAAGCCGAGAGAGTGGCCATAACTTATCGCAAACCCGTGTCCCCACGGATGCCGTCTGCCTGGCTTTCAAACTAAACCCTGTAGGGAATGCCCTTTCGTTAAAGGTTAATCATGACCAACCTTCTGCGCTGGAAAAGAGAAACGTTTTCCTGACCCTGTTAAAGCGAGCGCTGAGTCTCCGCCCGCCGACCACAGGCTCCCCCGCCGCCCCAGCCCCAACCAGCCGCAGCACCACCCACGGCGGCTCCACGGTGACCAGCGGGAGCCGGGTTGCTGTGTGAAGTTTGAATGAAAGCGGAAGGCCGAGTCCAGGTTTCGCCGAGAAACGAAAGCCCGTGCATACATTAAGCTGTAAGAATACAGGGGAACTTCACACTCAGTCGTGTGTCTAAGCCCTTCGGAAGTTCTGGCTCTTCTGTGTTGGTTGGGTGGTTGGGTGGTTGGGAAGAGCCTGCCCGGGGCTCCCCACACCCCAGCCTTTTCTCCTGCGACCACAGACCCCGCTGCCCAGCTGAGCCCCGCCTCTTCCTCTCGGCTCCTCCCACACACAATGCGCCCCCCGTGGTGTGGTAGGCTCCGCCCCCCAGGGCACCACGTGCCCACCTGCACACTCTCCTTCCTTCCCAACAGGTCAAGTCCAACCCCTCCGCCAGGGCTTTTTGAGGGTCGTGCCCACCTCCTGCCCCAACACCCCCCCACCCCACCCACCCCCCGTCTCCCAGCTCTCCCAGCACTGGGTCCCCTGCCTCTCTGGCCACAAGCTGGGTCCCCAGTGGTGTGACAGATAACAGAGTGATTCGCCTCGCTCTCCTTTTCCGAGCGCATTTCCACAGGTGTGGCTGGGCGAGCCTGGCCCGTACGCCTTTCCCTCCCAGGGAGAGGCAGACAGACAGGGACAGATGCACGGGGAAGAGGGAGGCTCCACCCACAAACCTCCCGCTGGAGGGGCACGGGGCACTCGCTCAGGGCTCCTCCACGGTGTGCGCGTCCAGGGAAGGAGACGAGACCCGTCACCTCAGAATGAGCCTCTTTGGCACGAACTTGACCTTAAGCCACAGATGCTTTGAGCAACACCAGGTACAGGAAGGGTGCCCTGAGGACGTCCCTACTATTCCTCACGGAAAGTGGCACTCCTGTCCTCAAGGGCAGGAGGTTGGGACACAGAGAATCCTGTGCACACAGACCTGTCTTCTCCCGGGTCCCCACTCGGTCCGGCCCCTTCCCCACCCCCGCCTGCCCACTTCCGAGTAACATAACTGCACCTGGGCCCTGCCAGGTCACCTGGGTCACGGGAACCGTCCAGGCCTCAGAGAACTAGACCGAGGGTGAGGGGCGGGCCCAAGGCAGGGGCGCAGAGGTCACTTGAAGAAAGAGTCCACGAGGTTTGGGGACAAGGGAAGGAAGGTCATCATCAGCAACGGACCGGTCAGGTGGCCTTGAAGGGTTGTGCAGAGCCCGCGGCTGCCCGGCTACGGCCCACGCGTGTCCCGGGGGTCTCCGCGCTGTCCTGTCCCGGCCGATGTTCCCTTCGCTCCATCACGGCCATCGGAGCTAAACATTGGACCAAACTGGCCCTCCCACAACGCACCGTCCACTGCGTGCTCGGTGGCTGTTTTCCATGTTATATTCAGCAGTTTACAGCCCGATGGTCTACTTTCCTTGACAAAAGTGTAGCAAGTAGTTCTGCCCAGCTTGAGCAGAAGCCCGGCCCGCCCCCCCAGGCATACGTCAGGTAGAGAGGAAGGTGTGAGAACGCCCTCGGGGAGGGTGCATCCTGGCAAAGCGGAGCCTTTCTCGTCAGGGACGGAAAGCATTCCCGTCACAGTCAGACAGACTCTCAGCTAACGTAACTCTTTTAGGACAGCAGGCGTTCGTTGCATAATTAATCATGTGAACACATGCCTTCTACCCTACATAAATCACCCACGGTGCAGTCAGAACCGAGGGTAATCCAATGCGCTCGGCTACTCTAAATACTCACGCTCTGTTTCACTCACTGTGTGCAGTAGAACATTACTTCGTTCCCGAGAACGCGTGAGCCTCCCAGGTGGGTGCCCGGGAGCCCCCTCCCCGGGGAAGGAAATCACCAATCGGCTGTGCTGATGTACAACGGAGGCACCTTAAGGTTACCTGCCGAGCTCCGCCTTCCCCACGCTCTCACTTTCCCCAGATTCAGTTACGCGTGTTCAACCGTGGTCTGAAGATAAGAGGTGGAAAACCCCAGAATTAAACCACTCGTAGGTACTAAATTGCACTGCCTACCTGAGCGGGGAGAACCCTTTGTCCCACACCCCCAAGGACAGCATGGTGTCCCCCACCCAGTGGAGTCAGACGCCCAGAGATCTGGGTGCTGGTCACCCACGGCCCACAGAGGAGGGGTGAGGGGGCGGAGCAGGCACTCTGGCTCCCAGGACCCCGACCAGGCGGCTGCAGGCAGAGACAGCGACCCACCCTCAGAAGGCAGGTGTGGGGTCGCCGCTGCTGCGGCTCTCGGCTGTGATGACGCTGACCTCGAAAAGCCGGCTTCTCCCCCACCCGCCGTTCAGGCAGGCCACCCGACCGCAGCCCTGGAGAGCCTGCTCCTCTCCCTCCCTGGGGCGCTGCAGTCTGCACCCCCTTCACCACAATCGGGGCACCCCTCCCACACAGCCGTGCTGTGTCCAGGGGCCATGTGCACGTGCTGGGGGTCCCCCACAGGCTGTGTCTGCCGGCTCCCCCCTGCACCCAGCCCGGGGCCAGGACCCCGTGGGCACTCCATAAATCCTGTCACTGAGCTCCCCTGCAAGGGACGGATCACAGGTTGAGACGCCTCGGACTTGGTTGTTTTGGCGAACCCCCCCCCCGCCCCGCCACGCTGTGTGGTGTTGGAGCAAGGAAGGGGCGTGGAGCTGGCACTCCAGAGTCCATGTCTCACGCTCAGCCCGGGCACTGTTAAAATTCTGCCTCCGTGCCACGGAAAATGAGCAGGGCCCGGTTTCCTGCAGATTCTCCGCAGACACAGATGCAGCGCAACCCCTGCCAGCGGCCGCCTGGCTCTGCTGCCAGGACGTCTTTCAAATAACAAAGGCGATGCCCTGGGAGCCCTCTTCACAGGGAGGACCCGTCGCTGTCACTCGGTCACAGAAACCAGACTCTGGCCAGGAGAGCTCCCTTGCTTGCTGCTCATCATCACTCCAAATTCTTCCAGCAGCTGCGAGCTGGCCTTTGACCCCTGTGCCCACTTGGGTGTCAGTGGGAAGGGGCTGTCCTCTCCCCTCTTCTGGAGCTCGGCGGGCAGGGGACACGGTGCCACCCGCTGATGGACGTCTGAGTGTCAGAACTAATCACCGCGCCCGCGGGCCAGAGAAGGGCTGTGTCCCCACTCGGTGGCCCCAGGGCCCTCAGCCCTAACAGAGCAGGGGACCGTCTCCATCGGTGAGACAGTCCCTGGTCCCCAAATGAAACAGCCTCAGAGACCCCGACACTCCTTCCTGGGAAATACGGGCCAGCCGGTCACAAAGGCACAGAGGAGCGGTGCGGCACCCCTTCTTCCGGTGGCACGCATCACCAGGAGGAAGGGCTGACCGGGAAGGGACAGAGCCTCAGTGAGCTTCCCGGGGAAGCGCCAGCCAGCTGTGGGCACAGTGGCTCCTCACTGTCCCCAGTGGGCGTCCCCCGGTGGCAGCTCCGGACTCCGTGGGTGGCAGCCACTTGCCAAACAGGCACGGGTGTTCACAGGTCACAACCGGGGGGGTGGGGGGTGGCTCAGTGAGGTGATGACCCGTCTCTTCCCGCTGAGCCGTGCGGCTTTCACACGACCTACCCCATTCCCGGCGGGAAGAACAGAGTCCGCAGCCACATCCCTGAATGGAGGCCAGGAGGATGGCGCAGGAGGGGCCGAGGGTCAGCATCTGGGAGCAGACAGCCCCCACCTCCGCCCCCCGAGAGCATCTGTGAAGGGTCTCTCAGGGCGGCGTCCCACGGGGAAGAGGGCATGGGGCACAGGTGACCTGTCCTGCAGGAGCCTGCGCCACAGCTCCCGACGGCCGGGGACGCCCTGCAGGGAGGACCCGTCCCCACATCCAGACCCTGCATGTTGTCCCTGGACAAGGGCTGGCCAGGAGAGAGGCATCTCCCCAACCCCGGGCCTCAAACCCAGCCAGGGACAGGCCACTGTGAAGAGCAGTGACTTATTCTGAGGACATATTTTAGGTTCCGGCTTGAGGGGCACTGACCTAAGAAGCTAAAAATATACAACAAGGACAGAAAGGGTATTTGCATTGCAAAGCACCGCCTCCAAAGCCATTAGCTAACCCCCCCCACCGCCGGGTGGAGGAAGCTCTGAGACCACCCCCGGAGGGTGAACCCACCATGTCTGAGCTTCCCGGTTTGAGAACCTCGGTCTCAGGGACGTGTTTATAAGACGTGAGGCCGTCGGACCCCGAGTGCTGTCATACTGGGAGAAGGAGGAGGAAAGTCCGCTTGGAACACGGGGTTCGGGAAGGGAAGGAGGAGCTCAGGACACGGCGGGTTCCCTGTGGGTGTGACTCAAGGTCGGCTCCCACGGAGAAGCATCTGCCAAATCCCCTCTGACCCGTCCCACCCCCCAGGTTTGGACAATGACGCCCGGTGTCTGGCCTGTGGGGGATGACAAGGCCCACTGCTTGGACAGAAGCTTTCCTTTCCTGCAGCTCCCGTGGGCGCTGTCCCCTGAGACTCTGCAGGCGGAGGGGGACGCAGGCAGGTGTTGCCAAGCCTCTGGGCTGCTGGCCCCCTGGGGAGGCTTGTCCTGTTCTGAGATGACGCGCCCTATGAACGGCACCCGCTGCCTTCCCCCTGGGGGATCCAGCTTCCTGAGTCTAAACTTGTCCAGGGGAAGAGAACTTCTGACTATGATTTGGACAATACTCTTTAGTAGGGGTATATAAATATAGTTTATAACCTTGTCCCACTGTCCTCGGCTTTTAATGCTATCCATCTATGGATTTATTTTTATGTGAGGACAAATGTTACTTCACGCCACCAGGAAACGCGGTCACCAACCAGAATTCAGGCGAGGTGAGGTCCCATCCCATTCTGCCCGGCAACTAGCTGAGTGCCCTCAGGTGGAAGTGTTTCCTATTTTTTAAACAACAGGTCAGATTGAACCTTGATTAGTCCTAGAATCCAAGCAGGAAGTCACTCAGGTACCTGGGTGCAGAGTGCGGGAGGAGGCAGTGCTGGAAAAGGTGGTGTATTGTTCACCTCACGGCCTTTTAATTCACGATGCATTAAAAATTGCTCCAAATTAGGAAGTCGGTGATTTCACGGCGTTTCTTTGTGAACATGTTACACCTGTTAGAATTCATTCGAACGCATTACCATCTCCACAGTTTTAAACAGACAGGCGTGGCATGCTCAGTGCTAACACCCAAATCAAGCTTGAGAATCCAAACCTCCCGAACACGCCCGGCTCGCTTCCCTGTAGAGAGGATACCCACCTGGCCAGGTGCGTTCACAAGTGGCTTAAAGAAACACAGCAAACGCTGGTTTCTTGGAAGTCGTGTGAGCTTCCCGCCCCCTCGACCTCCCAGAGACCGGACATCTGACGCCAGTCAGGGGCAACGAGAGGACCCTCACTTGCTCCCACCCCCGAGGCTGCTGGGGAAACGCATGGCCCCTAGGGACCCACCAAATATCAGAGTTTCTTTAGCACCTCTGAGAAACTCGGGCGGTGAGACCCAGACACGGGAGGGGCGGCACAGCACCCCGTCCCAGAAGTCTCTTTGGCACGAGGGGTATTGAAAGGCGACTGTTTCGAGGACCGGCAGACACGGGAGAACCTCCGACAACAAGAGCGGAAGGTGCACTTCTGTAAGGAACCTTCGCAGGTGAAAAGGAAATCTCCATCCCTGTCTTCCTCTCGGTACCAGGAGGGAGAGATGGGCCCAACTCCTGAGAAACGTATAGGCAGAGGGGGCGTGGCTAGAATCCCCACGAGGAACCTCGCCTTGGTTCACCAGGCTTATCCTGCTCACCCCATAACCGGCCCCCCACTCCCACCACACCCCCGACACCTTCCTCTTCTCCTGAGCAGAAGTGGGGTGACAGCTAGGGGTCCATCTGTCTCCAGGACCCCATGGTTTCCCGGGTCTCCTGGAGTGGACACGAGGTATTCGCGTTAATACAATCCTGTCTGCATTGCCCTCACTACTCTGTCTTTCTGGACGGGGGTCTCAACCAAGAACTGAGAAGAGGAAACCGATTTTCACACCCGCACGGGTATTGGCTTGCCCTAGCATTGGCAGAATGCCAGTGGGGGCCTTTACAGGGGGGATGAGCTCGGAAAATGCCACATACGCCCACCCTAGAAAAGGCGGGTGGAGAGAGAAAAATAGAAGTCATTCTCTGCACTGATGAGCCAGGGCCAACGCCCCCACAGTCACTCTATCGTGCCGTCTTCAAGGCGGAGAAGCATGAAGCCCACCGCGGTGGCACAGCGCCGACACCACGCCCGACCACAGCACCCTCGTCCCGGCAACGCCGCTGGGCTGGAAGCCAGAGCGTCCGCAGGGAACGGCCAAAGACGCGGGCTCGGACTCAGCCTTCGGAGCTGGAAGCCTCTTGTTCTCAGGGAGGTGGCTCTGCTGCCCGTGATGGGGGTGGGGGCGCCGTCTGTCAGTGACCGCACGGCCTGCCCCAGCGGCCACCCGAAGCCCGATGAGCAAAAACGCAAACTGCCCTTCGGGTCCCCAGACCCTTGCAACGTGAAATCGACCACGCCTCCTTCTCAGTGGCTCAGACACCCGCTGAGTTCTACTCCACCAGCCTCCTCATCCATCTCTCCACGGTTTGCCTTTGGATTCCTTGTCCGCTGGAAATACCAACCAGTGCAGAGAATCACCTAAAGCTGCCCCCCACCCCGCTGCTTGTCCACAGTGCTGACCCCAGCGAACGGGTCGGACCGGCCCAGGTCCAGCCCCTCACAAATGAGCTCTTGGAGGGAGGGGGCTCAGATGGACCCGGTGTCACAGCGCTTTCCAGACCTGTGGGCTGCAGGCCCTCCTCCGAGTCCCCCTTACACAGGTGCCCCGGAGAGCAAAGGAGGCACTCGGCCACTCTCGGGGACTTCTTACAAAAACGCGCAGGAGGCCACGCCGTGTGGGGTGGGGAGACCGGTGCACTGGCCTCCATGTGCTGGTCTTGTCCTGACGCAGCTGGGGAGCTGGGGGTGAGGCAGCGACGGTCAGCTCTCCTTCCCGAGGATGGGGACACGTGACCTCGTGTGAGTTGATTTACCTCCATCGGCTCCTTTTTGTCGCCTGTGAACTCTGGCTAATTCCTGCCAGCGGGGCCGGCTCCTGGGAGTGACACCTGTGCGGTCCCCCGGTCCTCACTCGCTGAGAAGGGCCCACACATGCTTTGGTGCCTTGCTGCCACTCTGGTGACAGTCTCCACTTTTGCACACAGCCCCTCGTTTCCCTGTCCCACCGGACCCCTCAACTCACGTTGCGGGTTCTGCACCCTGACATTGGGGAGACTCAACACAACAGCGCTTGTCAGCACTGACGACACGTCCGCCCTCACAGCAACACCTGGCACTCGGGGAACGCTGGACAAGTGGGTGTTTATTGCTATTAATTGTCATCACTTTAGGCGATTCCTGGGAGAAGCACACAGTCGAGTGGGCAGCTCCTAGGGAGGAGCGGGCCCTGCCGTGTCCTCCCCTAACGTGACTCCGGGGTTTTGACCGGCCCCTGTAGGAATCCCACTGTGGGCAGAATTGGGGACGGCACTGAGATCTCCACGGCGCAGCAGGGACGGTGTGAGGGCCGCGCTCCTTCGAGGCCAGCTCGGAAACCTCTCTTAAGCATCATTTCCCCACAATCCCTTGGCATCCTTAGTTTTGCTTAAACTTCATCAGAGGAAGAGCTCTCTCTCCAAGACCTAGTTTAACAAATAAAAGGGAGAACGTTGTTATCCTTTAACAGGCAGGAAGCGAAAATCGACTCTGCGGGTCTCCTGCCCAAACACGCAAGTGTCGGGGGGTCACCGCGGTCCGGCGCCCTGCCACCCAGAACTAGGTAAGCGTCTCGCTGGTAGCCCCAGGACGGAGGCTCACGGGCTAAGACGGGGCGCAGGATTCCAGCCAGATGCTCAGAGGACGGGAAGTCTCGGACCTGCGGCCAAGCCCCCGCAGCCCCAGCCAGGGCTGCAGGGTTTGAAACGTGGACCCACAGCGGCATCTAGTGGCGGGATCAGTTGTTGCCGCCGCTGCTGCGCGGGTTGCGCCGCGTTCTGTGTGCAGCGGGGCGCGAGGTCTCCGCACCTGGAGCCAATGACGGCCTGGCGCGCTGGCGCGGGGCGGCTCTCCCGTGAGAGCCTCTGGGTTAGGTTCCGAGTTTACGCTACCACTGCCCGCTTTAATGCCCTGAAGAACTGTGTCCATTTTTTCCTTCCATCTGCGAATGAAAGGCCTCATTAGAGAGCGCGATGCTGCAGAAGACCGTCCGTGCCAGCCTGTCCCCCTGCGGCTCCGTCCACCACCTATTTATCTGGGAGTCCAAACAAACGGCGCGTCTCAGATCACGAAACCCTGCAGCCAGCGGGTCGAGTGACAAAATGTCACAGAAGTAGTTAAAAGCACCGTTTGAGAACGTGAAAGATGGCGTGTGTCCCGTCTTATAAACAAAGTAGAGAGATGCCAGCCTGAGGTGGCTTTGCAGACCGGGGTCAGGTTTGTGTGGTCGGTGCTTGTGTGAAGCTGTGTTTCTCGGTGCATTTGGCATCTCCCCCGTGGAGTGCTCAGTGAAAGTGGCTGCGGCTACTAGGGCAGCAAAACACACCCATTACCCACCGCCGAGCTGCCTCGTCAGAGGTGGCGACCCTGGGAGCTCATCCCAGTGACCGTGTGGCCCCGATTTCGTGGGTCTGCAGAGAGGAGAGCCCCCGGGCGCGTTCACAGACACCCTGCGAGTAGCGTGCCGAGGCCAGCCCTGCCCACGTGTCTCCGTGTGTGGGGACCACGCCGAGCGTGGCCGCACACTGCCTGTTCCCAAAGACGCACCTTCGACATGCAAACACATATCAATTTGTCTGCCTATCGCCTCGCTCAGTGGGTAACTTACGAAATTACCAAAATGATGCAGCCCACTCAGAAAACTCAACAGGACACGGTTGTCGTGGGCGGGCTGCTGCCTGCCGGCACCTCCGTGGTGGTGACATGCGGTGGCTGGACTCTCCTTGTCACCTAACTCCATTGCCAGGCATCCAGGTCCTTGAAATCACCTGTTCTTCGTGTCCCCGATCGACGCCGATCACACCGACTTTGTTGCAGGACGTTTCATTGTATGGAGAGGGGTGACAGCGGTCCCTGGACCTGACGGTGGCTGCGCCTTTTCATCTCCCCTGTGCGGTCACTTCAGTCTTCTTGTCGTCCCGCTGCAGGGGACGAGTTCACAGACCGTGCCCGATGACGGAGCACCCTCTGCGTGTCGGGAACGATGCTCTCCCGGCGAGTGACCCGGCAGGACTTGGCCGCGCTGTTCGGGGGTCCCAGACACAGTGAAGCGGCAGCCGCACGTCTATTCCCCTGAATGGTAGGTGACTCGCAGGGGGTGGGCTTGTGGGGCTCCCCCTGAGGTCTCCGGATCTGAGGGGTGGCAGGCGGAGTCGGTGAGTGCTTAGGGGAGCGGTGACTAACTCTGTGGTGACCCCGCACGACGGCCGTCTCACTCCCTGTCACTGTCCCTGGGGTCGGGCGCTCTGGGCTCGGGTCCGTTTCCTGTGGACCCGGGGATATTCGGTGGGCTCGTGGGCTGGTGTGGAGCGTTCCAGGCAGCTTTCCCACACGTCTGAGCCCACACATCCGTGTCACCAAGCACTTGGGCCCCGATGGCAGGGCCCCGCCCAGCGCCAGGTGGGTGACCAGAGGAGGAAAGAGCGAGGCTGTCGGAAAGTGGGGGTGCGGCCGACCCGAACGCCAAAGGGCGTGACAGCGACAACCCACTCAAGGGCGGGGGGCACGCCACCCTAAGTCCCCATGAGCGCTGCCGAACGTGGGGATCTTCACCTCCCCACCCGGCTGGAACAGACACACAGGTATCGAAACATTTACTGTAAAAGGTAGGAAGGAGCCTCGCGCTGTCACTGGCCTCGTGAAGGGTACGCCACGTCCTGCCAAGACCGAGCGCGGGCCGCCCACGAGGAGGCTCAGGTCTGCAGCCGCGCCTTCTTCCGACGCCGCTCGCCCCGTCTCCTGCCCCAAAGCCAGTCCCGGCCACCATCCAGGCTCTGTCACCACAGTGACCACCCCCAGCGCGCCACTGCCCCGTCGGCGGTGTCACCCCTCTCCCTGTGCTTCGCCGTCGGTGTGCCTGGGGAAACCGCCGGCCTCGCGGTCAAGGCTCCCGGCAGCCTTTCCACCCGCAGGAAGGGAGAAGCGCCAGCAAGAGGCGGCGGCTGCCAACCGTGTGGCTAAAAATAAAACTTCAAATACGTTGTTGGGAAGGGAACAAATTAAAGCTCTGGAAAGACACAGTTTTCCAAGACCGTATTCACAGAATTGTGTGTGCGTGCATGGGTGTGTGCGAGTGTGTGACTTGTGCCTGTGCACATGTGTGTCCATGTGCATGTGCACTGTGTTTGAGTGTGTGCACATGTGTGCTTGTGTCTGTGTGTGCATGTATGTGCACGTGTCCATGTGTGCTGAGTGCGTGTGGGGGGGTACAGGGGGTCAGGGGAGGGGGTGTGATATAGGACTACGCTGTGGATAACAGCAAACCCTACTCAATGATTTAAATCGAGATTACGCATCCTGCTTTACCTGAGTCTGAGCCAATGCCTAGCAAAGGTGAGTGGCAAGCTGGCACTGGGACCCCTCGGTGTACAAGGAGCAGAGACCCCAGGCCCGTGCTGAGGGAGGACGGCAGGCTCTGAACCCGGCACCCAGGGGACACAGGGCGGGGCTGGGGGGCGGCCTCTCAGGATGGAGCTCAGGGGCCAGGCTGGTGGTACGATCAGAGACACAAGCCATTGTTCCCACACTCACAACCCACCCAGGGGCTGTTTGAAGGATGCTTATTCAACATTTATAATCACGGCATTGCTTAAGCTGGAAGTTCTTAGGTCAAAACTTTTTTTTAAGTATTAGTGACTCTCTTACAGAAATGTAAGAATCTCTAACTTTCGGCGCGTCTGTCATTGGTAAGTAATCACACCTATACAGGAAAACGTTGTTTAAAACTACGCGACCGACCGTGGAGACACACACAGCCACCTCCCCATGTCCTCCGGCGTCGGCCCTGACCGGCGACCAGGAGTGCAGGGAGAGCTGCAGCGCAAACGCAGAGCCCGCACTCAGCCCGGGGGCACCGAGTCCGGGTCCCACTCTTCTCGGTTTCGGAAATGGCTCTCGGAAGCTGAATGACTGCGGCTGAAGTGGCTGGTTTGTGCTGGCGAGTCACGACGCCCGCCACGACGCCAGAATGCTTGCAGAGAAGAGCTTGAATTTTCACTCAACGCCGCTTTGGAAAAACCCTCCATCTCACAAACACTGATTTCTGGTGTAACAACAATACTGAGGCAAATACTTCACCCCCTTTAATGAATGAACATGTGTTTAAAAGTCTGCTAAAACAGCTAATCGTACTTAAACTCCCCACTTTCCCGGGCCGCATAAGGGCCGCGATCATCAGAGTGTAAGTATCAAGTGTCCCGACATCTGCCTGGGGTGAAACGTACTCCCAGACGAAATTTAACTTGGCTGTTCAAGCAGGCGTCTGCTCGGACTCCTCCCAAGGCTCGGAGTGAACACCGGGTGTTCTGTCTTCTCTTGTGGGCCACCCACACACACACACACACACCCTCCCCTGTGAGCCAGCAACACACAAAGCCTGGGTCACAGTCACAAACCAGCCACCCCATTCGCACTGGTCATTAACATTAAACTTGGGACAACACTACTGGCTTCACTTCCCAGCCCACAAACTCAGAATGCCCTGAGCCCAGCTCCGCCCCGAAGCCCTTCCTCGGGAGCTACATCAGCTGCTAGGGCAAAGCGTCTGGCACGGGGAGGTTACTCACTTAATGTTCACTGTGGTTTGGGGAGGGACGGGGCCCCGGTGGTGGGGCAGGACTGAGGAGGCTTCCCCCTGCGGCCCAGGGTGGTCTGGCTTCTCAGACTGCGCAGGGCCTCCTTCCCCGCCAGCCGGCACCGGCCCCTGACCACACCCACCTCGCCACCCCCACCCCCGCGTGCGCCTCCCCATGGCCCACACGCACCTTGCAGAGACACAAACAGGTGTGCAGAATGGAGTAACACGAAATGGGATTGTAGCAAGGTCTGCCACGCGTGCACTACGCAGCTGCGTGACGCCGCGTGTTAGGAAAACTCTATGGAAACGTGAACAGCGACTCCCAGGACGAGGAGCAAACCCCGGCCCAGCAGGACAGGGCTGGAGAAGGAAGTGGCGCACCTGCGGGCCGAGGGGCCGCAGGGGGTGTGTCGCGCACGCGCGTTTAATAAAAGGCAACGAGGTGAAGGCCTGCTCGCGCCACCGTGGACGCAGTAATAATGGAAATAAGAACCGTCGGTGGAAATCTCGGCATATTATGGAAATCCAGTCTGACGCTAATTGATCGTTTTCTCTGTGAAAACGACCTTCTAATGAACGCCAGTTCTCCGGTTTCTGCACTTTAGCGTTTCCATAATTTGAATGGAAAGGTGAAGCTTCCTTAACGACTTCTTTGTGTCTTATTAACACTCAGTTAAGGAGCCGGACTCTCTTCTCGACCGGCCCGAGCCTCCTGGTGTTTGGACTCTGCAGAAGCTCTGCAGCCGCTGAGCAATCTGATCTCAAGTGAAAACGTGAACCCGTCGTGTGTCCCCGTGATTCCCGAGAAGAGCTGGGACCACCTTGTGCCGCTTCATTTGATCGGTGAAGTCACGCCCTCAAAAGTGTACCCACTTCTTAACCTGCTCACCTCTCCAAGTGCATGCCTGCAGGCACACGCGTGCACACGTGCACGCAGGTATGTGTGCACATGTATGCACATGCACGCACACATGCTGAAAGTGCTACAGACATGTGTGTTCGTGCGTGTGTCGCACGGACGGCATGTGTGGTCGTGTGTACACATACGTGTGCGCATGTGCACATGGCTGTGCACGCTCATACGCACAGGCATAATCCGCGTGTGTGGGTGTGCGTGAACATGTGTGCACGTGCACAGGCCCGGTCAACCACTCACGCCTCGGGCCCTCACTGAAGCTGGGATGGTGCGTTATGAGGATTCTGGTGGATGTTCCCGAGACTCACGTCGCTCGGAGGCGACAGTCAGCGTGGTTTACATGTCTGTGCAGACACGTATGGAAGACACACCGCTCCGCCCTCAGCTTCTGGGGCTGCGACCGGAGAGTTGAGCCTAAGTTTCCGACACCAGGACGCACCACCTCCTCGGAGCACACAGCCGCTGTGGACGAGGGCGCCCCCTGCTGGGGACACAGGGGACAGGCCCGCGGCCTTAGTGCTGCGAGTCCCCTACAGAGTGTTGAGTGGGGTGTTGGGGAGCACGCAAGGGCCCCACAGCGTGCAGGCCTGTGACAGTGGACCACGCCCACAGAAGCCACCCCTCCCCCACCCCGCCTCCGAGACAGAGGAGTTTGGGGTGGTGACCACACCTGTGGGGGTGGGGGGGGCTGGCTTAGCAGGGCCCTGGGCCGGGAGGAGGTGCCGCTGGTCGGTGCTGAGCCTCCCAGTGCGGGGGGTGGGTCCTCAGGCATTAACAAGCGCGCCTTCGTAGTGACCCAGCTCCAAGGTGCGCGCCTGGCTCTGGGGGACGCTGGCACCGACAGAGAGTGCTCAGAGAGCGGGGGTTTGCTCGGCCCCAGACCGGACAGCGGGCACAGTGAGACTGCGCCCACACACGCCACTCCGCCCACAACCGCCGCACCTCCCAGGGACAGCGAGCCGCCACCGCCTGCCAAGAAGGCTCTCGGCCTCCCCAGGCGTCTGTCCCCGCCCTGGGACACGGCCACGCTGACCTCCACGGGCACGTGGGTGACCTACAACTCAGCCGAGACACGCCTGTGCATCTTCAGGTCAAGAGTAAGCCGTAAAGCTGGCCGACTCCCATGACCTTCTGTAAACAGTGAGGAAAGTGCACAGGGCAGGAAGGTTAGCGTCAGCAGATGCGCGCACACAGAGCGGGAAAGGAGGCGTTGTGTCTAGGGTGTGCGTGTGCGCTCCGTACGTGCGATGTATGGTAAACACAGAACTAGGAGAATCAGATACATCTGATTTTAAATATGAGAAGTACACATTTTCAAAGTTCCAAACTACACAAAAATTAATGAGGAGAGTCTTGCTCTCATTCCACCCAGCTCAAATAACTTACTCTGCTTTACACGCGTAAGCAGATGTATATGTAGATAGACACATGGACAGATATCGGTATCTGTGTGTGTATGTGTGTACAGATGTGCATGTGTGTGTACAGATGTACATGTGGAATATGTACATGTAGAGTCTGTGTGTGTATGCACAGAGGTACATGTGGAGTCTGTACATGTAGAGTGTGTGTACAGATGTGCATGTGTGTATGCACACATGTATATGCAAAATCTGCATGTGTAGTGTGTATGTGTGTATGAATGTATGTGTACAGATGTGCATGTGTGTGCAGGTGTGTGCAGAGGTGTGTGTAGGGTCTGTATATGTAGAGTCTGCATGTGTATGTGTAGATGTATGTGTGCAGATGTGCATGTGTGCATACAGGTGTGCATGTAGAGTCTGTACGTGTAGAGTCTGTGTGTGCGTGTGTGTATGCATGTATATGTGCAGATGTGTGTGTGTGCATATGTGTGTGTGATGTACGTGTAGAGTCTGTACGTGTAGAGTCTGCGTGTGTGCGTGTACAGATGTGCATACATACACATAGAGTATGTAACTTGCGTTTTTCACTTCCGACCCTGAAATCAGATCACAGCTGTGGAAACGGCCTTCACGTGTTCGCCTGCGTCCCTGGCACCCCTGCGTGAAGGACACGCTCTTTTCTCCACCGGCACGCCCCCGATGGGAATTCGGGCTGGGGTCAGTTATAGAATCTGCTTATTATTACAAGTAACAGCCCAGGAAAACTCATGAGTATTTTTTCACAGAGCTGGAGATTTACTTTCTGAGTGAATTCCTGGAGGTGAAATTATGGGGCCAAAGAATAAATGTGTTTGCCGATATTTTAGATACTTGGTTTGGTGCCCCAGCAGTCACGGGTGAGACATGGCGGAGGGGACAGTCTGATGTGCCGGCGGCACCAACTGCCAGACGCCCGTCTGTGACAAGGAGTCACATGTCCCCTGGGTTCTTTTACGGGGTAACATGACAACCCATTCTAATTTCCAATATTTTTCTGGGAATATGCAACCTCTCTCAATTCAATTTGGTTAAGCTCCAGCTTGCTTAGCCAAGCGACAGAAATTGAATTTAGTTAGAATGAGAAGAAACATCATTCTTGCTGAAAAATTGACTAAACGCCCAGACTGAGCAAAGATGCACGACCCAGGGGAGAGATACAGCAGGACCCCCGGTCGTGAGACCTCGTCTCTGGACCAGCCACCGAGGCAGTCCAGGCCTCTCGCAGGCGAGCCCGCCCTCTGAGGACCCCGCCTCCCGGGTGATGTCCACCAACTGTCTGCGTGTCCCTCTCCTGCTGGCTGGCCCCCAGGGGTCTCTTTACCGCCCTAGGGAGTGTGAGCCGTCTCCACGAGCCTCGCTTCCGATCGAAGACACCCAGAGGCCGCAAGTGAAGGGATGGGATGGGACGGTAGGGGGCCTTCCTCGAGGAGAAGGAGGAAAAGATCGAAGCAGGAACGGTGAAAGGGCAGTAAATACACACCAACACGTGAATCTAAAAGCAAACAAACAAAGCAGCGGAACCGAAGCAGATTCAGAGTCTGAGACAGACTGCGGGGGGCGGGGCCGGGGCGGGGTGGGGCGGGGGCGGGGGCGGGGCACCCAAGGGGAGGGGACGGAGACCTCCGGACCGCAGTCACAGCAGGATGCCGCGTCCGGCTCAGGGGACAGTCAGTGACATTGGAACGGCTCTGTGTGGCGTCGGGCGGGGAGACTCCGGGGATGATCGCTTAGGGCGTTGCAATGTCCGGTCACTGGGTGTGCCCCTGAAGCTGACGCGCTGCGGCCGTCGACTGCGACCGAAAACTAAACGGTGACTGAGAAGAGAGCACGGTCGTCCACGCCTCTCGTCCTCCTCGCAGAGACGCTGGGTCTGCAGTGTGACAGCCCACAACCGCTGTTTCTCAGTCTGCACAGCTGCCTCTCCGGCCAGGTTCCGTCACCCCGTCGCCGAGCCCGGGGCCGAGGTCAGGAGGGGCCTGTCCAGAGGCCAGATGCGCCCCCAGGCCCCCCCGCCGGACCCCGTGCGACGATCGTAATGAACCAGGCGAGGACGAGGGTGTAGTTCAAACGGCTCGGTGCAGAAGAACCACAACAAGCTGCCTCTTCAAGTTTATTAGCTGGAAGCAGGAGAACACAGAGTGACCGGGTCACACCGGACGTGGGCCCCGGGGGGCCAGGCCCGGGCGAGGACAGGAGGCTGCCCAGAACCCCCCGCTGTCCGCTCAGGGACCTAAACTAGCACTGAACCCACGCCCAGGTGAACAGCATCACGGGGGGCCCCGCGGGGCCACGCGCACAGCACCCCGCGGGCCTGGACTCGGGGGCGCCCGCCGCGCTCACGGCCCCTCGGGGGCGGAGGCGGCGGCCGGGGGCAGGCGCTGGGGCGCGGCCTGCTGGGGCGGCTGCATGTCCGGCACCTTCTCGCCGTGCTTGTACACGCTGACCGTCACGTCGATCTTCTCGCCCCCGTACTTGTTCTTGACGTTGATGCTGTACTTGCCCGAGTCCTCGGCGGTCACGCCCTTGATGCTCATGCTGACGTACTTGGCCTGCTCCACCTTCACGGAGAAGTGCTCATTGAGCTCGATGTCCTTGTCGTTCTTGAACCACACCACCTCGGGGTCGGGGTTCCCAAACACCGTGCAGGTCAGGTTCAAGGTCTGCGGGAGGAGAGGGGCGGGAGAGAAAGACAAAGGTCAGGTCCCTGCTCAGCACGCCCCGTCGCACTCGGCGGTCCCTGCTGGCCCTTCGCATCATTCGAGAGTCAAGGGGCCCTTTACGTGGGGAAGCACCGCACCCCGCACCTGAACCCCGGAGAGCAGGGCGCAGGCCGGGGCAAAGCCGATGGTGACTTTTCTCCGCCTTCTCCACCGGGACCCAAGGCCACAGCCAGGGGGGAAGGCGGACACTCTCCGCCTGCTTCCCAGTTTCCTGCACATCAGACAGACGCGGGGAGCCACCTGGGGACACTGAGTCCCACCCGCTTTGCGCCTGTGGCCAAGTCTGGCCACTGCGGATTTCTCAGTGACGTCTCGGCCACAAGCCTGTGACCGACTGGCCTCGGTGCTGGGCTCTCTCTAGCTGCTGAAGGGAAGGTCTGTGGACTTCTGCGTTTTGGCTACTAAAACCCCCTCAGCTCCTGTCCCGTGACGTCGAGCTAGAACCTGACGCACCCAGAGACGTGGGCACTCGGTGTCAGCAACCCCCTGACAGGGGACAAGTGAAAACTCCGGGAGATGGCTCCCAGCGTCTCCTGCAAAGCGGGCTCGAGTTCTGGAGAGAAGTTTCTTTTCCTCTCACACTGGAAGAGGCCACGTGTCCTGTGGGTGTGGCCTCCGTCCTCGGTCATTTATTCACCTGACCAGCCCCGGGACCGGGGACAACAGACCCCGGTGGATGACCCGGGAAGGGACTGACAGCTGCCACAACGCAGCTGCTCGGCACCTGAGACACACAGCATGTCCCCAGGGGCATAAAGGTTGTTATGGATTCGGAATACGAAACACGAGGCTTCCCAGAGGCAGCAGACAAGCAGGACGTGGCTGGGGCGCCCCAGTCCCCCGGGAATGGTGACTCGCCCCCACTCCCAGGTCCCCGTGCAGCCCTTCACCGGGGGCCGAGTGCCCTGCCGAGCACCCCCATCCCGGGGTCCTGCTGTCTGTCTGCCTGTCCTTACCTTGCCTTCCATTATGGTCACCACGTCGGGCAAACCGCCGATCACCTTCCCACGGTCTGCAACACGGAAGGCGGTCAGCTGAGAACAGCCTCCATGAGAGGATGCCCCCTGCAGGCCCCGCTGACCCCTCGGTGGACACTGTACGCAGTGAGCCCGCACCTGGCTCGGGGGAGGGGCGGGTCTGTGTGGGGGAGGGGGTGAGTGGCGCACCCCCGCCCATGAGGGGAAGCCGGCGCTGCGATCCGGTCGGGAAGTGAGGGGTGTGTGGCGTGGACATCGGGGTGAGCGAGGAGGGGTAGTGCGCAGACTCTTTTTATCTCCTGCCCGTTAGGACGTTAGGGCCCCTGGCTGGAGAGCGTCGCCATCCCCCTCAGGAGCCACCCCCCACCCCGGTGCCTCCCAGCACCGCCCGGCGCGTCTCAGGCCCTGCACGTGTCGGAGACTCCCTGGTCTCGGCCTCTCCCGTGTGTCCTCCTGTGGCCGCACCCGACTGGCCGTCTCGTCCACCAACACAGAGCAGGTGGGCGAGTGCAGCAGGGACAGAGGTGGCCGAGGGGCAGGCTCAGAGGGGCAGGTGCGGACAGGTTTGCACAGTGCCCGACAGGTAAGACATCTACACCGCTAGCATCCAACACACACACTGAATCCTCCGGTTCCCCCGGCCCACACACCCAGCCCTGGGCACTTACTCTTCTCTGCAAAAGCAGCCGCCCTGGAAGTGGGAGGAGCAGACAGGAGAGAACAGAGAGAGTCGTGAGAAGAGGCACAGACACCCAGCACCCCACACCCCGCACCCTGCACCCCATAAGGGACAGGCTGGCCAAGAGGCGGTGGGGGAGGGGAGCCCTGCTTTGTCCCTGGAGGACCTGCTGGCTGGCTGGGCTGTGGTTCCCAGGGACAACCTGCGTTTCCCCCAGGTCCCCACTGCCCGATTTGAGAGGGGACGCCCCGTCTTTCAGCTGCTGAGACCCACAGAGGAGTTTAGCGTTCAGACTCAGAGGCGGGAGCGATTTTCTTTCTCGCTGAGTTCACCAGACTGCACTGGAGAACTTTAGATGCTTTTGAAAATGCTGGTTTCTAATTTATCGCTCATTCATTCACTGAACATTTGTTGAATGATGCCATGAGGGCCCACGATTGTTACATTTTGGATGCTCTAAAATTCAGACACACACTTAAAAATCCAAACTTATTTTTTAATGCTGCTCTGAACAATGTAATCTCACTCAGCACTAAAAACAGAGGAGCTCTCGAGCCAGGAAGAGACGTGGGGGAACCTGACATGCATGTGACCGAGTGAAGGAGCCGGTCTGAAAAGGCCACAGGCTGTGTGATTCCAACCCTGTGACATCCTGGAGAAGGCGAGACTGGGGACAGGGACAGATCAGGGGCTGTCATGGGGGTGGGGGGAGGGATGCACAGGGGAGCCCAGAGGGTTTGGGGCAGTGAGTCTGCTCTGTGAGATGCTGTGATGGTGGACACATGTCACCGTGCATTTGTCCAAGCCCACCAAATGTGCAGCACCCAGAGGGACCCTGATGTCACCTGTGGGCTCTGGTGACACTGACGTGTCAGTGCACGTTCATCAGCTGTGACACACGCCCCACCTGGTGGGGGCGCTGATGGAGGGGAGGCTGTGCATGGAGGTGGGGGAGGGGGGATCAAGGGTTTGAGGGAAATCTCTGTACCTTCCTCTCAGCTTCACTCTGAAACTAAAAATGCTCTTGAAAAATAAAGTCTGAAATTGAACCTAAATATGTAACTTCTTAAAAAACTGCTCTTCGTGGTGTGTTGCCGTAATCATGACCTTCTCAGAACTTCGTCACTTTGACCACGTGAACCCACGCGGGTCATCAGGACTCCAGAGCGTTAACTGACAGACACGTTCACGGTCCACGGCGAGGCCGCCCTCCCGCCCACGGAGCTGCTTCCATCACCACTGTTGTCCCCATTCCCAGGAGAGGACGCGCCCTGGGCCGCCCCCGGGCGCCCCAGAAGCCCCCACGCCCGGCCCAAACCACGGGAGGCGACGGAAGCGCCCCCCGCGGGACGCCCACCCGGCCCGCGCACTCACTTGAGCTGCTGGAACTCCGCAAAGGCGTCGTCGAAGGCTGCGAGGAAACAGCCGGCGTCAGAGACGCAGCGGCGGCCAGGGGCCCACCCCCCAGCTCGGGGGTCCGCTCCAGGACCTGCCTAACACGGCCGGATGCCCGAGCGAGCTGACGGGGCCGTTTCTCCAAGGGAAGCCACAGCGCCGGCCGCCTCCCCTCCCCGTGGCGCACAGCCCCCCAGAGCCCCGACTCCTGGACGCCGGGGAGCGGCCCTCACCTTGACCAGACAGGTCCAGGGAGCGCTGGTGGCTGTCCTTGCCGTCGAAGATCTCGAAGGTGTACTTGCCCTTGTCCTTCTCCGAGGGCTCACAGATCTGCAGCCAGGCCATCTCCTCGCTGCCTCCGATGCGCATGTGCTCGCTGGACGAGATCTTGGCGTCTCTGAAAAGTGGACCAGCGGCCGGTCGCGTGGGAACTCAGAGCCTCGGCGGTGCGCAAGACGCCGCGGGCGACGGGCTGGGGGCTGGGGCTGGGGCTGGAGCTCCGACCAGGAAGCCTTCCAGCATCGGAGACGATACTCGGTTTTTAAAGGCACGCTGCTTTTCAGCAGACGCGTGTTGGCCACAGCGCGATGGGCTTTAAAGACCTGTATGCCGTCCGGCATCGATCCGTTTCACTGTGTGCGACGGAGCCGCTGCAGTCCCGGCTGCAAACCTGAGGCAACTGGAAGCAGGGACTGCGCACAGCTGCACTGCGCACAGCGGCCAGCAGGGGGAGGCATCGCCCACGCCCACCGGGGACGGATGGGTAAACAGACGGGGTCCATCCCTTCACTCAGCCTTAAAAAGGGGGGCGCAGCAAGGACGCTCACAGTAGCCTGGGGTCCGAGGGGCCGTCCCCCGCCTCCCTCAGTGCTCCCCACTGCAGCCCGTCCTGCAAATGTGACCCACGTGCACTGCTGGGGGGGAGGGGACGTGGGCAGGCATCTCCGGCACCGACAGCACTGAGCTCGGAGCTGAGACCTCAGGGCACCCCCGGGGGGAGAGTTCCCCCATGAACGCCCCCCCGAAAGCGGAGCGGGGCAGGGAATGGGAAACAGAGAACCCGCTGTGCGTGCAGACCTCCCCGGCTGCCTGCCTGCCTGCCCCGAGGGACCCCCGGGCTAACTCTGGTCCTTTTCTCGGCAGCCCAGTCTACGGGGAGACCGCAGACCCGGCGTTCGGAGCATGGCCTCTGGAGCATGTTTCTGGGGTTGGCTGTCCGCTGAGCTCCAGACACAGGGTGTTGTCACTGGGGGGCTGCCCTTGTCCCCAAGGAGACACTGGGGAAGTCGGTCCCTGTCCCCTCTGCCCTGCCCTCCCCTCCCGAGCGCCGGTTTTCAGGAGGATGGAGCCTGGAGGCCCTGGGCCCTGCCCGTGGCCCCTGCACACCGGCCGCCCGCCCGCCGGCCGGGGCCGGGTGCTCACTTGTGATACCAGTTCACGCGCATCTCCTCGGTGAAGTACTTCAGGAAGCACTGCAGTCTGATCCCCTCGGGCGTGCACAGCACCTTCAGCGGGGAGGCCGATGCACCTGCGGGAGCGGGCACACTCAGCTCCTCTGGGACCGCGGCTGGCTCGCCAGAGGACGGGGTGCCCGGCAGGCGCCCCGGCCACGAACGCGCCCCACTCCCGACCGTTCCCACATCTGCCGGCCACAGGCCTCCACGTTCGCCCCGAGTCACGTTCGCTCACTCAACAAGCACAGCCACCGGAATGATCTGGAAGACCCTGCTGAGTGCTGCCGCGTCGGGGACACACCGCTTTGGGAAAGGCACCCGCACCTGCCCCAGCAGCTTCGCTTCCGAGGAGGCGGGGACGGTGTGCGGGCAGCGCTGTGACCCAGCCAGCCCTGTGCTGGCTGACCCCGAGCCCGAGACTGACATTCAGCCGCAGGAGGGGACAAAGGAGCAGAAACGACCCAGGAAGGGGTCAGGGAGATGCAGGACAACGCCGCGGAAACTGGGTGCGAGGAAAGAAGGCTGAAGAAACCCTTCTGGCCGAGAACTCGGTGGGTGAGTGTGGAGGGAAGGTTAGACTGATCTTCTCGGGGTGCACAGTTTCGGGGGGCGGGGTGGGAGGTCAGGAGACAAGACCATTAACAAGTAGCCCACGATCACGGCCAAAGCCCTGGGCTTGCGCTGGGTGCATACAGGGTGTGAAGCCTCACGGAGGTGACGTGTGCAGGACTAGCAAAGAGGAAGGGACCATAAGACGGTGACAAGCCCTGGATGAGGATGTGACACAGGAGGGCTCTTCAGAACATCGCTCCCTGACTGCGGTGAGCACCTGCCAAGGGTGTCGGGCGTGGCTCCCCGAGCCCTCACGGTGGTGCCGGAGTCACACTTGTGGGGGTGCGGCCGGAGGAGACCCCCGACACTGAGAAAGCCCGTGTGTGCCCGCAGCTGTGCGCTGTGTGGGTTCTGGTGACACCGCATGTGGTTTACAGCCCACAGGGCAGGGTTTCACACCGTGGTGCCGGGGTCCCAGGCCCAGGGCCACCAGCTTCCCGTCCTCCGCTCTGTCTGTCCTGCTGGCAGCAGGCGCAGAGACAGGCAGAGGAGGAACATTCATGGTGGAAGAGGGAAGTGTGAGCGACAATGTCTCAGAAGCACGTGTTGCGTGGCTGGGGGACAATCCCCGGGTCCGTCGGAGGGGAGGCGAGACTCCGGGACCCAGGAGGGGGTCTCGACCTGCTGGGAGCCCACCGAGTGACCGAGGACGCGCTGGGCCTCTCTCTCGACAGGGCTGGTCCTCGGGACACTCAGTGGGGTCTCCTCTAAGGTTCCGCGGAAATCGGCGCGCTCCCCACCCGGCTCTGACCCCCTGGTCAGCTGTGGCTCAGGGGACGCCGCACGCACCCCGGCCCCTGGGGCCCGCTTGCCCCTCGCACATCAGCACGGTGAGTGTGGAAACAGAAATGGCACATTCACGCCCCCGGGGATGTGTGAAGTGTGAGCAAGGCTCGTGAGACCGTGCCCACGTAACACTGAAAAGCCCTTTACAAACCAGCACTGAGGCCGCAGGCAGCTGCTCTGCCGCGTCATCGGGGTCCTTGGGGGGCAGCACCTCCAGCCCAGTGACCCCCTGCCCTGGCCGACGCCCCTGCCCCATCCCGGGAATCGGGGAAGCTAGCCCCCGAGGGGACTCGAGGATTAGCAGGCACCACTTACCGCAGACTCTGCTCATCGCCAGAATCATGTCCTCGTACACTAGGGGAGAAAGGGGACGCAGCGTCACTGCAGGTGATCGCACCGGAAAGCGCCTGTGCTGCGTGACCACACCCACACAGGACGCCGCGGCGTCCGTTTGAAGGATGAGACGGCACACTGCAGCGTTCGCCCACAGCAGCCGGCGTGAGCGATGAGCCCTGCCCACCCGCCCGCTGCGCGAACCAGGAGCAAGCGCATTTCACTCGGCACAAACCCGGCGGGGTCACCGGGTCCGTCCGTCGCGGCCTCGATGGCGTCAACTGCATTAGAAATGGGAGGAAACGTGGCTTGTGCTAAAATGGGCTAAAACGACGCCTCACAGACACCCACACTGATAGCCTCCATTTTTCTGAAACGCCGAAACAGCTTCAGACGTGCCTGGCGTACAAATCCCTTTTCCTCTCCCTGCCGACAAGCCAGGGCGCTACAGCCAAGGATGCGCAGGAAGGCGCCGCCGAACACGCCCGCCCCGTCAGCGAAACGCCGCTTCTCAGCAGCACAGGGGAGGTTCCGGTTACCTTTGCCGGATATTTCCAGGACAGACACATCTTGACCTCTGTCGTCTTTCAAGGTGGCCTTGTACTCGCCGTGGTCCTTCTTGGACAGCTACAAAGGAAGCGCATCCGTGTAAAGCACATCCGTGTGTGGGTAAAACGTGACACTCGCTTACACGCTTTCTCTGCAGACCGTGGGATTCGGGGCACAGACTGGGAGGCGATGCAGGCCTGACACGCCCTGTGCACTCCCCATGGGTCTGGCCCTGGGTCGGTGTGTGTGTCATGGTGTGCCGTGGTGTGCATGGCGTGGCGTGGTGTGGCGTGGTGTGGCATGGTGTGGCATGGCGTGGCGAACCTTGGGGATGAGCAGCTCACAGATGCCCCTCTCCAGGTCTGGCAAGCTCTCGGTCTCATACAGAACATCGTCCTTGAGCCACTTGAAAACTGTCTCTTTCTTGGTGTTTGCAACCTGGAAGACAGAAACCGTACATTTGGTATGGGAATCACCCTGGTGCGTAAGAAAAAAAGTCTCTTCTGGTGTTAAATCACGGCCCTTAAAAAGAACTGACTTTTATTATAGACACACTCAGAGGCTCCCAGAAAAGCTGTCGGTCATAACAATGGCAAACAGTTTGCTAAGTTCCGGCGTCTGAAATAATTCAGGTCTTACACGCACACAAGGAAGGACTCAGCACTGTTCCAGCCCGTGGAATCGGGCAGGGCGTTTGGTTCACAGGGAATGTCGGTAATAAAGACAAGTCGTGAGCAACGTTGTTTTAAGACCTAAGCAATATAAAATATTCTCAGGGGCCTGTGACAGGGTTCGTGGCTGCTTTTTTGGAGGCGTGACATTTCAGATGCGTCTACGTGGAAGGAAAGACGCCTTCTCCCGAGATAAGCCCAGTGGGCTGAGAGCTTCCCTTCCACTGCAACCTCTGACATCAGCTTGAACTTGAACTTGAACGCCACAGAACTGCAAAGGCAGGCGGCATCCCAGGCCTCGCACCCTGAGGCACACGCCGAAGGAAGAGAGGAAATGCCGGTTCCCTATGAGTGGACGGTACTGACCACACCGGTCTCTGCGGGACTGACGACCCTGCAGTCCCGCCCACGCGGACTCAGCGCAGTGCGAGGAAACGCAGATGCAAACATCCGGGCAGATTTCCGTGCGGCTCCACCGTGCACACAGGCAGGGGCAGCGGGGGCACGTGGCCCCAGACAGGCGTGATTCTGCGTGTCTTACACTCGTGCGCAGGCGTGGCCGCGTGCCGGATGGAGGAGGGGAGGTAAAGCCCCCAGTGTGTGCGAATCCGTGCAGGGAGCGTCCCCACAGGCCTGGGAGTCGGGCGGATCTTCCTTCGAACGTCAGAACCAGGGCTGGTAATAACTTGGTGATAAACTGCAGGATGGGCCGTCGCCAAACAGTTCCAGCCGGAGAGGCCTTGAGCCCGACATTTCAAAACCATCCCCTGTCCGTTTTACGGCACCCCAACCCCGCCTGTTCCTGGTCGTGACTCGGCACCGCCTGTTCCCGGGCACCAGGAAAACACCTTCTCAGTGGCCTGCACGTCCACTCTCTGAACCAGATGTCCTCCACGGACACATCTGTCCTGCAGCTGGGGTCCTCGTGCCCCTGAACAGGGCACTTGTCTCTTCCGTGACCCTCGGCGATGTCCCGGCACCACCCTTCACCTGCGGCCCCTGGAAGGGACAGCGGGGTGCAGGGAGGGGGAAACAGGCTCGATGCCGAGACACGAGACACCACGTGGCACACGCCTGACCCGAGCGTTCCGAAGGCAGGGTCCCCGACGCCCCACGGGTGCTGAGTGGGGGACGCCCACCAGACTTCCTTTGGCTCACGCCCGAAGTCCCTGCCCGGCCCTGTGCCTACAAAGTGGTTTTCTGTGCAGTCAGGAGAATACCCACTCACATAAATTCCTCCCCATGGGTTTCTCAATCGTAAACTCAGAAAATGGCCACCTGCCGAAGTGTGACGAGGTGGAAACTAGGCAGGAGGAGGGTTTACGGAATCCCGGGACGGGCAGGGGCACACGTATCCGCTGCATTCCACAGCAAAATGCTGAAACCGCAAATCGCATTTACCCGGTTCCTCCACTGTCTGTGTTTACAGATTAGACGTCACTGCGGTGAGGGAGGGCGCGATGCTGTCGGACGTCCCCGGGAGGGCCGCCCCAGAGCTGCCCACCGGACGTGGACAGCGCGCTGCCGGGCTGTCCCCGCCTTCCCCGGGACGGCCCCGCAGCAGGTGCCCCCCGCACCAAAGCTTCCCCCCGTGCAGACTCTTAGAGGTGGTGGTCGGCGGGCCTGTCTCACTGCGGCGTTAAGACTGAACTGGAGAAGCATCTTCTTGCCCAAACACACTTTCACTTCCCGACGAAACCCCAGGAGCAGCCTGGAAATGGCCACATCCCCCACAGCTCACTGCTCATTAATCTGCTCGCCGAAACCTTAAGTAAATAGTTTCATAAACTGCCCACCTGTGTCTGCTTCTGCACGCCGCCGTCCCCTGCCCCGGGGAACCCGGACGAGACTGGAAGTCTGGGGACGAGCGCGTCCCGGGGACCCGGGAGTCGCCATGCCCCGCCCCCCAGGCCCCCACAGGCCCCTCGGGGAGCACACGCAGCGAGGGTCCGCCACTCCCTCCTCTCCCGGGCCCGCCTCTCACCTTGCACACCAGTCGGACTTCACACTCTTCCGTGACGTCCCAGTGCAGATACTCGGCGAAGTGAGGGCCTGGCGGGGGGAGGGGGTGGAGAAGTGAGACGGAACAGTGAGTGTCAGACATGTGAACACACACATGTATACTACATATATATGTGGGTGCTTGCACACAGGTGCATACATGTGTGTGGCGTGTGTGCACATGTGGACTTGTGCATGTTTCCGGCAAAAGGAAACAGCTGTCCTGTGCGAACCGAGACAGCCGGTTTCCGGCTGAAACGGACACGCGTGCAGCCCTGACGCCGCCTGAGACCCGCGTCCCCGGGTGCGGCCCCACCGGCCGGTCCGCCTCCTGCGCGTCCCACCTCTGTGCCCTTCAGGGGGAGGGGCCTGCTTCTCCCCCAAGGCTCGGCCGGCACAGACTCAGACGGGGACCCGCGATGGGGCGGGGAGCCGGCCACGCAGCCTGGCAGTTGTGCAAACAAGTCATTTCTGAAAGTCGACGTGGCCTCACTTGTTCTTTGAAACACCAGCAAGTGCAGGGGTGAACTGTACTAGTGACAACGTCCTGAGCTCTTTCGACACAAAAAGGCAAGGAGGATTTTCAAGTACTTATTGATTCCTTTCACATACGTGCATCTATAAAGGTAAGAAATTCATAATGTAGAAATGAGGGAAATAAAATATCCTTGACGACTAAAAATAAAAATAAGAACAAAAGGAAGAAAAATGTCATTAGGGTATAGTTTATAATCACCATTCGAATCATTTCGAAGGCATAGAAATCCCATATTTAAAAAACCTCATAGAAAAATAAGCCCTTGGCTACTTTTTCAGGCTCTAGAATTGATCCATTTTTTTGTATCTAGTGAGTGTGCGTTTTAAAACACCGTGTATTTAAAACGCATTGTTTGCAGTCAAACAGCTAAACTATTTAGAAGTTAACACATTCCCAGGATTCTGAGTAAAACAGCAAGTTCCTGGCGGCTGGAGTAGCTTCCGTGGCCCCGTCCCCATTTCAAAGCCTGTGAGTGACCCCAACCGCCCGCGGCTGTCCTCTCCCCTTTGTTGCCGAAGTGCTGGACCTGCCTGACGGGTCCGCCCTCCTCCCCACCCTGCTGTAAAGTCGGCTCCTCCCAAGTTCACGGGTAAGAACTGAGCTCCGCCTACGAGAGGTGTTTTATAGATGCCGCAAGAGGCCCAGTTGCTTAAGGTCAACCGGATGCAAGGTGAGGCAGAGGAGCCGGGGGCAAGGTGGTCGGGGGATCGCAGACTCTGAGCTGTGGTTGGGGAAGGGGGCCGGGGGCCTGCTCCCCCAGAACCGGGGGTGGGGGGGCGGGGGGGGCCGGGCGCGGAGGGAGACGGAATCCGTTCCGGGTGCGGAGGGAGACGGAATCCCTTCGGTGGGAGGAGAGTCTCCCTTGTCCAACAGCCACGCAGACACTGAAGCGTTTTGCACAGAGGACTGCCTACCAGAAGTGGGTGCTGGGAAGTTTATCTCCCCAGCGTGGGCGAGAGACTAGTTAGTTAGTCGGTTGGTTAGTTAGTCAGCAGGTCGGCCACCAAGCCCGGTTATGCTGGTCATTTCCTCGGCCGGGGCAGTTATAGCAAACGGGACACTGAACGCTGGATTCTGGGGCTTCGGAGGTGAAACCAGGGGAACAACCGGGCGAGATAAAGGAGGAGGGCGAAGGGCAGAAAGGACCCCGAGCGTCTGGAGGCGCGGAGCGGTCGGACCGCCGCCGGGCAAAGCGGCGTTCAGGCCTCGGCGCCGCGCGGGGCTCGCTTTGAACACACGCCCCAGGCCCCAGGCTCGGCTTCACGCGTCTGGGGGGCGGGCAAGTCACACGCCTACCTTGCTTCCTGAGAAACTCTTTTCGCTGAAATTCAGCCTCTTCTAGGATGGCCTTGAAAGCTACATTCGCCATTTAAGGGGGAAAAGACAAGAAACAGGTTGGCGTTTCGGGTCAGCAGAATCGCCGGCAGCCCTTCTCCGCGGGAGCGCGCGGCCTCGCCTACCGTCCCCGATGAGCACCAGCGAGGACTGGCTCTTGGCCTTGCCGTCCTGGATCTGCACCGTGTAGGTGCCCTCGTCGTCCACGGTGAACTTGTCCATCACCATCTCGATGACGCCGGTGGACTTGTCGCACTTCATCCTGTGCGCCTGGTGGGGGGGCGCGTCCCACAGTGAGGCCCCTTCGCCAGCTCCCCTCTCACGCCGAGCCGCGGCATCGCCGCAGGTCTTACGGGGCCTGCGCACGAAGCCCCAGGTGCAGTCCCATCCCCTACCCCTCCCAGTGGGCCAAACGCCAAACGGGGCACCGATGGGCCCACGGAGAGAAGCCCGGTCGGTGTTTGCCAGCAGTGGGTGCGGGGGGGCTATGGCACCAGGGCTCCAGCAGAGAGGGACTCGCACCCCCGGACACACACACATCCAAGACAACAAAGCCGGGTGCACCCACAGCGTCACCAACGCTGTCCTCGGCTCCCGAGGCCTCGGAGCGCCAGGACCTCGCCGAGCGAACGCTGCCACTGACCAGGCGCAGAGGCTCCATGTGGGGGAGCAGATTTTTCTACAAGGGGCTGGAGGGGGGCTTGCGCGTTTCCACACTCAATGCTTCTCGTGTCCCTGAGCCCCAGCACACGGTCCCCCGCCTGGCACCTGACGCCTGGTGGCTTCTCCGGGACACCAGCCCTGTGCCCCCACCCCTGTGAGCTCCAGGGGACACTCCTGGACTTGTCCTTGGATCTCAGTCGGCCACACCCCTGGGCTCCCCGCAGCCCCCGCCTCCCCCTCACAGGACGCCTGCTCGTCTTCTCGCTTCCTGCCTGTCTCACTGGAGGACACGCCCCCGGGACTGGGACTGTGTCACCCACAGGGCACCCGGCACCCGTGCACATCGGCCCATCTGGGGCGCCAGGTCGGCCGGGTCCCCGGAGGCTACTGAGTGAGGCCGGGCTGTTCTCACCCCCCTTCCCACCACGCCGTCCCAGCAGCGACCCCTGTGCTGGCCCTTCTCACTCAACCTGCAGCAGCCCCCAGCCCCTACGGCGCCCAAGGCCCGGTGACCGGCCCCAGCTCTGGGCGCCTGTGGACAGCGGGGTGCCTGTGCCCGGCCGGCACCCCAGTTCTCCCTCCTCGGACGCGCTCCCCGAGCCACCTCCCTTGAAATCCCTCCTAGGACGCTGCACCTCCAAATCTCAGCGCCCTCTGGGTTCAGACAGCGCGCCCGCGCTGACTCAGCGCCCTCTCGGGTCCACGTTTTCCTGTACCGTCCCCAACTGAACCTGTGCGTCTTCAACTCAGAGAAAACGTACAGGAGACTGCGTTTACGTCTCCCTTCTCCGTCCCACGGACAGTCAAAACCGGTCGGCAGGACAAAGGCTGCCACCCACCGGGAAGGGAAGACAGGGCGCCGAGCTCCCGGGGGCCAGCTGGGAGCCCCGGGTTCTGTTTCATCAAAGACGACTTTCGGGGTTTCGGTGGGTCAGGCCCAAGCCCCCGCCCCAGGCCTGGACCTCCAGCAAACACAGAAAGGCCACCTGCCCATTGGAAACGCCAGCGTCATTCCTCACGTGCCGAACGCCTCCCCCTCATTCCCCCTGCCGGCCTTCCCCGCCCGCCTTCCCCGGGCCAGACGGGGCCCAGGACACACTCTGTGCTGAGGGTAAGTGGGCGGCCCCCACGGCGAAGCCGAGGCCGCGCCCCTCGGAGCCGGGCGCCCCGCCCCCACGCCCAGGAGCGCACCTCGCCGTCGGAGACCTCCTTGTCGTTGATGACGAACCGGTAGCTGGCGTCCGGGGACAGGTGCTCCGCCTGCACCCAGAAGCGGACCTGGCCGTGCTCGAACACCTCGTACGCCAACTCCGACTTCAGGGGGATGGCTGCGGGGAGGGGGAGGCGCGGGTCAGCGGGCGGGAGCCCCAAGGGACAGGACAGGGGCCGTGGGAGACATCCACGCTGGTTATTACAGGTTTTGAGCAGGGGGACCCCCAGAACACTGAATTATAGACCCCCCCAAAAAGGACGAAGCCCGGCAGCCTGCTGCATCTGCAGCCTGCTCTGGGGGAGCTGGGTGGGCGGCGCCCCGCTTTCCCCTGGGGCCAGTGCGATTGCGCAATGGGGGTCCCGTCTGACAGGCAGCCACACTGATCCCCAAATTCAGAACCCTCCCCAGGCAATGAACATGTCTGCAAGCCTGGGGGCTGGAGCGGAAACGGGGCCCCTCACCCCCCCCCTGCGGGCCTGAGAGCTCTCTGCACACAGTCGGCCCGCCTGCCCGGTGCCATCACGACAGACGCCAGGCCCCGGTCCACTTACTGGGGTTTTTGATCTCGTTGCTCAGAGCCATCAAACGTTCAAACTCTGAAAGGAAGAAACACGTGTCCGCTGAGTTTCCCGGGCACGCTCAGAAGTCACAAACAATCCCGAGGCCCGCGGCCAGGAGCTGAGCTACGGACGTGAGAGAAACTCCCCCAGAACGGAGAGGGTGTGGGGGTGACTTTGACCCGGGAACACCGTCTCCGGTGAACCAGAGAGTCGCCCCCTCACTAACAGGACCGTATAGGACCCGTTAGGGCGTGGGGGGGGGACAGGTGGGCTCCCTGGAGGGGAGGTCTGCTTCCAGACTTCCAGACGCCAAGGGGACACTTTCCTCAGGCGGCCTGGGGCTGCCGCCCCTTCCAGCCAGAACGTCCTTCCTCCACATCTCCGTCACACACACACCCCCCACCCCTGCGCGTCACCGGGGCGGGCGAGCTCGGGGAAAAACCAACCCCACAGCAGGACGCCACCACGGTACCTTCCTCGTCCAGGACAAAACTGGAGGACACGCCGTCCGTGTCACTGACCGACACCGAGTACGTCCCCAAGTCGCCTTTGTCCGGGTTCTTGAAGTACAGCTTCGAGCTGTGGGAGGAGGACGGGGCGTTAACGGTTCCGGTCTGTCGGCGCTTCTCAGGGGCCACGCCCGCCCGCGGCCCGGCAGGACTTACTGCTCCCCGACCGTCTCGACCTCGAACCGCGGGTCGCCCGCGAGGTCCTCGTAGGACTTGCCCCACGTGAACTGCGAGGCGTCCGTCACGTCCGGGCAGTCGAAGCTCAGGTAGATGTTGCCCTGCTCGTCCACGCCAGCGCTGACCTCCCTGGTGCCTGCGGGCGAGAGCACCAGTGAGCCCTCGGGACGGAGACGCGTGCCCCGGGCGCTTTCTCCCGGAGGCGGGGCACCGGCCCGCGGTGGCTGGTCAGCCTCCAGCCCCACCTGCCGTCCCCCTCGGCTGTTCGGGGACTCGTGGGGGGCCGACCGCCCCCCGCAGCCCGCTGGGGGCAGAGGGGGTCGGGTCTGTTTGTTGTAAGGCATCGTGTCTGTGTGTCTGTCCCAGGTCCTTTTCTACGTCCAGGATGACTGGAGAAAGCCTTTGGAGCTGCCCGGCCCGGCCCTAGCGTCCCTTCTCTCTCAGAGACCAGCCCTCACTGCTGCTGGGGGCCGGGCAGCCGCCGCCACCCCCGTGGGCTTCACCAGCTCACCGCTGTCCCTGTGCCCATTGTTTTCAGTGGGAAAGGGAGGGGGCTCTGTTACTTTTCGACCAAGGAGGATCCACTCTCAGGAACTAGGGACTGGAGGCGACCCCTCAGCCTCCCCGGGGAGCAGGACCCAGGTCAGGCACCTCCAGGCGCTTGCGGTCGCCGTGGAGATGCCGCGTGCAGAACAAAACAGCAAATGTGGGGGGGTGGGGGGAGGGGAACAGAGGCGCCCACACTCCTGCAGTCTGGGAGCCCCCGCTTCCTGCGGCTCCGACGAGCCCGCCCACCTGACCCGAGAGCACACCTCCACCCCCAGAGGACGCCCCTGTCCACCCGAGTAACGCCCGGGCTTTGCAACTTCCTGCTCCGAGTCCAGCCGGAGCCGAAAGGCCACCAGCAGTGTGCTCGCCGCTCCGCCCCCCGAGAAGACCCCGCCGCCCGCACTCGGGGACCCGCCCCGCCCTGTCCTGTGGGGGGAGCGAGCGGGAGCCCCGGGCCGTGAGGACCTGCCCCCTCGCTGCCCACCCAACTGCTCCGAGACCCCGACGGGCCGCCCCACCCCCTACACCCCTCCCCCCACTCACCGGGCCTGGTCTCCAGGAGCACCGGCTCCGACGAGTCCGAGGGCGTCCCCACGCCGCTGGCGTTCACGGCCCGCACACGGAAGACGTAGCTCTGCCCGTGGTGCAGGCTGCACACCTGGGGGGGGGGATCATGTGGATACACGCGTGCGGGTGCTCGTTTTCACGTTCGATAACGAGCACGGTCTGTGCTGGGGTTCGGCGCTCACCTTTAGGTAGCGATTGGCAGTGGCCGCCTCGTTGGCGGTGGTCCACTCCTCGGAACCCTCCTCCTTGTAGTCCACAAAATACCCGGACACGGGGCCGCTGCCCGAGTACACCGGGGCCTTCCAGAGCAGCACCAGCGAGGTGTCCCTGACCTCGCAGAAGGTCAGGTCGTAGGCGGGGCCTGGAACGGGGCTCCGGTCAGCTCCTGGCGCACAGGGGCCACCGCGGGGAAGCTGCGCCCTCTCCAGGAGGGGCCGCTGAGCACAGCGCGGGGGGCGGGGCACGGTCTGGCCTCACGTCCTGCGGCCCCCCGAGAGGCAGCCCGCCCGGCGACCCTGCGTCTCCTGGAGCATCTCCCGGGTCCACGTCGCTCACCTGGACCAGCAGGTGCGCGTCGTGGAGAGAGAAGGTGCCCAGCAGAGGCCGGCTCTCTGGCTGCCACCCCTGGGCGGCCCACCTGCCTGTCCCTGCCGGCTAGCTGCCCCACCGGGTCCGCTGCCGAGGTGCCCTCAGCTCTGCCCGGAGCCTGGCCCAGCGGACCCGCTGCCGACGCTGCGGGCTGCACGGACACGGCCCCTCACCGGGTTCTGGCGCCGTCCAGGCCTCGCACTTGAAGAGCTCGCTGGGGTCCGAGGGCTGCCCGACGCCCACCAGGTTGGTGGCGGCGATTCTGAACTCGTACGCTGAGCCCTCGGTCAGGCCGTCCACCTGCGGGGTTGTGTTTAACACGTGAAGGGGAAGGGGGCTCGCGTCCTCCGGGGACAGGGTGGGTCTGCGGTCAATTTATGGAATGACGACAGCAGGGAGGCACCCCTGGCTAAGTGACGCCTCACGGGAGGAGGTCCCCACCGGCGTGCTCCGAGGCAGCCACCACAGCCACTCCCTGGAAGCTCCGACGGGAAGGGCAGGGGTGTCCCCCAGCAGAGAGGGACACCGGGCCTGGGAGACATGCTCCCCGCAGACGCCTGTGCCTTGGATGTCATAGGAGGGGCACAGGACACCTTGCTTTAAGGGGACAGCTCAAAGCCATCGTAGGAGGCTCCCTGTCACCTGCTCCCAGCACACGGGCTCCAGGTCCCGTCGGGGACGAGACTGCCCAGCAGCCACCACAGGGCCCGCTCGGCCCGCTCGGCCCCACAGAAGACAAGGGGGGCTTCGCCAGAGCCGCCAGCCCTGCCTCCCAGCAGCCACGCCTTTGTCACGAGACGCCAGCTGAGCGCAGGGGCTCGGGGCGGAAAGGCCCTGCCTGCTGGGGCTCACGGCCACGGCTGGGCCCGGCCACAGCAGTGCCACGCCCGCCAGCCACGCACTCACTCGCCCACCCTCCCCTTTCCTGCTTCTCAGGAAGAAAAAACTTGCTGGGTCCTGCGGCCCCGTGACCTCACGAGGCTGTGAATTCCTAAAATCCACGTTTGTCCCTGGACTGAGCCATCTCAAGGGGCCGAGCCCCGGGACACGGAACGAAGGACCCTGCCCACCGTGCGGGGTCACCCAGGGGAGCCCCGGAACCCACCGTCAGGATGCGCTCTGCCACCGGCGCGCCGTTGACCTCGTGCCAGCCCCGGTGCTGCGCCTCGCGCCGGTCCACGAAGTAGCCGAGGATGGGCGAGCCCCCGCTGAACCGGGGCACCTTCCAGCCCAGGGTCATGGCGTGGCCGTCGCAGTGCAGGAGCGTGATCCCGTAGGGGTAGGACGGGACGGCTGCGAGGGGACACGCGCGTGGGCCTGGGTCCCGCCCACGGCAGCCACGCGGCAGGCAGCCACGGGGCGCGGCCGGAGCCCCGGGCCCTCGGCCCCTCCCTCCTTCTAACCCTCTGTGTTTTCCTCTCCTTTTTAAGAAAGTTTGGAAAATTGTACCTATTTACCGCTATTTCTAAGAACCGTATTTTGCCGGGTACGATGCACTCCCGTGTATAATATACACCCACATCTTGGGCCCCAAACTTTCAGGGAAAAAAAATCTTTTAGTTTTTTAATTCAATTATTTATTTGTTTATATTTTGATACTTGTTTTTTGTGTGATAGAAGAATTCTATAGTTTTTTGTCTTATAAAAGCATAAGCATAAATAAAAGAATTAAAAACATTCATATAGATACAGAATCAGTACCACCCATGTATAATGCGCACCCTTATTTTTCCCTCAGAAATTTGGGCAAAAGTGCGCATTGTACACGGCAACCTACGGCGTCTCTCCCTCGGCTCCAGTAACACCAGAGCGACGGGCTATTTGAAAGTGGCCTGGACGTCGGAGGCACCAGGCACCCCCTGCTCTGAGGAAGACCTGGGGGGGTTCTCCTGACACCCACGGCGAAAGGCGACCACCCCTCGGCGGCCAGCGAGGGCCGGGCCGACGCTGCCTAGGCCAGTGCGTCCCCCTCCGCCGGGCTGAGGAACCCTCAGACTGACTCGGTGAGGACGGAGACTCCCGCCCGGGAACTGGGCCACCTCTCCCTAACGGGCCCCCCTTCACCCCGACCCCGAGTGACCCGCAGCCGGCGTCCTGCTTCCCGGAGTGACAGGTGTGCCGTGACGAGCCCTTCGCAGCGCAGAACAACAAACTGAACCACTGGCTTTCATCCCGAAGGAGTGACTTTAACGAGCGGACGGGACTGTTCGCAAGCCCCTCCTGGGAAGATGCAGACGGCGGTGGTGCCCGCAAGACAAAGGGTGATCGGCTCGTTCTGCCATCTTCGCCCACCTAAGTCCCATCAAACTGACGTTCCTCGGAAATTCTAGAAACACCCTCATCAGGCAAGAAAACTTAATTGCTGAAAACGTTAAATGGAGTTGGAGACAAAAATAATCGAGGAGCAAAACGTGTTTTTCAGAAGTGAACAGATCAGCCCTGGCTGGTGTGGCTCAGTGGATTGAGCACGGGCTGCCAACCAAATGGTCGCCGGTTCGATTCCCAGTCGGGGCACGTGCCTGGGTTGTGGGCCAGGTCCCCAGTGGGGGGCATGTGAGAGGCAACCACACATTGATGTTTCTCTCCCTCTCTTTCTCCCTCCCTTCCTCTCTCTCTAAAAATAAATAAATCTTAAAAAAAAAAGTTCTTTGTATCTTTAAAAAAAAGAAGTGAACAGATCATCCTACGACCTAAACATGCCCCGTGCGACTTCCTGTTTCAGAACGTCCCGGCCCGTCCCGTCTGTGGGGACGCGTGCGGTGAGCTCTACGTGAAGCCCCCGTCACCGGGGTGGCGGTCGCGGGGCCAGTCCGAGGGTGCGCTCCTGCAGAGGGCGCCCCCGGGCCCAGGGCGGGCGCCCGGCCGGGTGTCACTTACTGAGCGGGGCCTGGACCCTGATGGCGTCGGACTCCTGGGAGTTCTCGCTGGTCCCCACGGCGTTCACGGCTTTCACTCGGAAGATGTACTGCTCGCCGGGCGTCAGGCCGTGCACGACAAACCTGGGGGGACGCAGGCGCCCGGCTACCAGGGGTGGCCGTCCCCCCCAGCACAGCCCCAGGGGTGGCTGTCCCCCACCCCCACCCCGGCACAGCTACGGAAGGGACTCTACTGGCCGGAGAGCCTCGCGTGCCCATCACGCGCGTCCACTCCCCGTCCCTAGCTGGCTGCCCTCCGGGAGCAGCACTCAGGGCGGAGAGCAGGAGGCGGAGCCCTGGCCACGCCGACGGCCCTCGCTGGGGGGTCGGAGTGGCCGCCCTGTGCCCCCTGCGTTCCCCGTGTGTCCAGCGTCTGTCTGGACCCAGGGTCGGTCACGACCGCTGCTGCACTCCTCACCGAAGCGACCCCACGCGCAGCGAACTCAGGGAGAAGCCCTCACACGGTCGGGGCTACGGGCCGAGACGGTGAAGTCAGACCCGGCTCCGGCCTCAACATCTGACACCGCGCCGGTCACCGAGGTCACCTCCGTAAAGGACCGTGCCCCGCCTGGGCCGGGGCTGCGGGGCCACCCTCACAAGTGCCCGACGCCACTGGGAGAGCTAAGCAAACGCTCCGCTCCTGGGGGTGCTCGGTGCCGCTGTGATTCAGCACCTGGGTGAGAATTCGGACTGCATCCTGTGCGGCAGCCTCACTCATCCCACAGCCCGCGAGCACCTTGACCGTGGACAACGCCCTCGCGCTGCAGCAACGGGCTAAGTGTCCTGTCCTGAGCGGCCCTGCGGGGTGCTGGCCGGAGGGGGCCTGACTGACAGCCGACCCTCCCTGTCCGCGGTCACTCCTCATCTTTCCCCGAGTTTTTCTGAAAGCAAACTGTGTGGAGAGGAGCAACGGCTGAGGCGAGATGCACAACCCGTCCCCAGGGCATGTTCGGTCCGGCAGCCGCCTCCTGGTCCCCGAGCAGCATGTCCTGGGGAAGCCTCCCTCTCTCGCGGCCACGAGCCGCACGCTCAGCACGAAGCGGGAGGAGACCGAGGCTGGGAGGGGACGGGACCCTGCTCGGGTATGGGGGGCGGGGGGCACTGTCAACTGGGCGGACGAGGCAACCGGAAAAGCTCAGAAAGCCAGCACGGAGAAACGAGACACCTGGCACAGCACGGTCGCTCCTTCAGCTTTCCGTCCGGCGGTCGGTCTGCAATGCTGACCAGGCCAGAGCCCTGGACCTCTCCTCAGCTGCAGACACCACTTCGGCCAAGCGGAGGAGAACTCGCTCACCGACCCCAGAACCCCACATCCCCGCGTGTGAGCCAGAAAACAGGCACTCGTGCGCACCCTTCTCAGGCGTGCGTCCCCCGCGGTGGGTGTGCTCTGGGTGCTACGTGACCCTGTTTCAGCTCCGCGCCTGCACCGTGCTCCCCGGCCGCGATCTGGGGCCGGAGGGGGGTGGGGAGGCGGGGGGGCCGCACCTGTTGTAGCCAATGGGCTTGTGGTTGCAGGGCTCCCAGAGGCCGGACCCGGCCACGCAGCAGTCCACGTAGTAGCCCAGCAGGTCCTCCCCCTTCTTCGGCCTGTCCCACTCCACCACGACGGAGGTCTTCGTGTTCCGAGACACGAGGACCTGGCCCGGCGCCGACGGAGCGACTTCGCGGGGGAGACACAGTCACACACGGTCAGACTCCAGAGTTGTAGACGCACCTGGAGACCGTCCAGCCCCTTTATCCCCAGGGAAGGGCCGCCCAGCTCTGGGCCTCCAGACAGAGTTTGGACAAGGAGGAGAGGAACGAGGGTGGGGGAGCCACCCGGGGCCCAGGGGTGCTGGCCAGGCGTCTCTGGCCGCCCGAGGCCCCACCGGACTCCAAACAGAAGGAAGAACAGCCCAGAACCTCCCCCAGCCCATCAGGACCACGAAAAAAGAACCTCCGGGGGACACCTGCATGGCGGAGGGGTAGTAACCGTTTGGGAGCAGAAAATCGCCGATTGTGAGGAAACCACACTTCCCTCACCCTTGTCAGACCCCACGAGGGATTCAAGTTCAGATCCTGGTCTGACATGGGTTTCCTTGCCCAGCCTCTGGCATCTTCAGGGCAGAACCTCAGCCACCCAGGGGAGAAGCTCTGGCACACTCAGGGGGCGTTTTTTAAAGCGACTGCTGCCCGGACACGTCTCTAACGAGGGGCTCGGTCTCACAAGAAGGAGACGGAACTCGGGCGGAATGCTGAGACCCGACTGGCTGGGCAGCGGGGTCGTCCGCTCCCCTCGGCGGGACTTAAGGCGCCCTGCACTTCAGCTCCTGTGCAACGTCCGTGTCTCGATCCACACGCGGCGCGGGCTACTCAGCGCCACCTCGTCCGGGGGCCCGTCCCGGGTCCCGGCCGCGCGCTGTGACAGCTCACCCATGGTGTCCTGCGCCTGAACGGGGGAGGTGATGTCCGAGGGGTCGCTCAGCCCGTGCTTGTTCACAGACAGAACCCGGAACACGTAGGATTTCCCCTCCGCGAGGTCGAAGACGGCGTAGCGAGGGGACCTCACGGCCGTCTGGGCGTTGACCCGCTGCCAGCTGCCGCTCCCGACCACGGACTGCGGAGACAGACGGCACCTGAGAGCCGGCGCCGGCGGGAAGAGCCCGTCCGGGCCGACCGAATCGCACTGTGGGGGTCCGTCCGGCACCCCGAGCCCCGTGCCATCCGTGGGTCTGTTCCAAAGCCCACGAGGGGGAAGCCCATCAGGAGAAAAAGGCAAGAAATTATTTAAAGTTGCAAACGCTCACCAATAAAATTTTCTCTCGAAAGGGAATAACTAAACCATAGAAAACTTAAAGGAACCGATGCACAGGTTGCACAGTTCTAGCACAAAGCGGTGAACTGTAAGAAGTTGACAGACAACTTCGGAGGAGATGCATAAAATGCCGTCATAACTCAGCTGCTCACACCTGGGTTTACAGCTGTCACTCTCCTGCAGCCATGACCGTGGGAACATGTGGCAGCATCCAAGTGACGGCGACAGGGAGAGAGGCATCGCAGCAGTCACGCATTTAAAAACGTAGCCTTTTCAGTTACTATGTGAAGGCCTTCAATAGGATGGCGATTGCCTCATTCCGTTAAACGTAACAAAGGCTGCAGATTGTATCCACGATAAATCACGTGCCAGAAACCTACCGAGGCAAAGACCGTGACCACACACCATTTCTTCTTAACAGTGACTTTATGTGATGGGATTGTTGGTGGTTTTAATTGTGTTCTATGTGTCTGCGTTTTTCAAACCTTCTACACTGCGTGATTAATTTCTGCCGTTGATAGTTTACTTTTGAAGTTTCAACTACATGTTTCTTTTTTCCCTACAGGAAAGAAAGACGCTCTTGAAAGGAACCCGAGGCAGCTGAAGCTGGGTGCCGCCGCCCTGCTGAGAGGCCCTGCGGACGCACTCCCCGTCACCATCCAGGCTTCCGGGGTCCGCCTCGTCTTTGAAGGAGGGTCTTCTCTCCTTCAGCAGAGGCCACTCTCTTGGAGCTGGCAGGAGGCCCCGTGGGCCACAGTGTGTTCTCTGTCTGGGGAGGGAGGTGACGGCCGGCTGGGGGTCGGAGGGCAGGCCCCTCTTAGCGGAGGGAGGACAGGGAGTGAGTAGGAGAAAACTGCAAGGGACTTAGTGCCAAGATCCCAGGAGCCCAAGGAAGGCTGGGGCCCGACCACGTCCCCAGCGCTTGCCCCCCCCCCAGGCAGGGGCTGCAGGAGAGTGAGCGGCGCGGGGGCGTCTGCCCGGAGCACGGGACATCGGGACATCTGGGTGGGCGAAACGGGGCTGTGAGTCCGGGCTGCAGCACACCAGGTGTTTCTTCAGTGTCCGGAACTAACACCGTCCCACCCTCGGCCACCTGCAGCGGGAGCCCCTCTACGGGGCGCCACCCAGTGGCCGCGCAGCTTGGGAACCGAAGGTCATTGTCACCCCATCCCGGTGTCCCACAGCCCTCAGATCCGGAGCCGAGAGTGCCTCAGCGGGAAGGGTCAGTGCGACACCCACTGTGCAGTGGGGACTCGGAGCCTGCAGGCGGGGCGTGGGCTCGCTCACACGGGGGGGTAGCAGAGCCAGAGCCAGGACAGCGCCCGGACGCCGATGTGAGCTCGCCCATCATTCACCGGGCAGCCGGCGCCTGCAGCGTCCTTCCTGTGACCTCGGTGACCTGGTGTCCAGGACGGGGGTGGGAGCCACTCCTCTGCAAGGGACACCCCGGGCACAGAGGGGACGTGGTCTCGGGGCCGCGAGCACTGTACCTTCTCGATGAAGTAGGACAGGGGCTCCTTGCCGCGCGGGGACGGGGGCTCCCAGCTGAGGACCACGTAGGTCCTGCTGAGCTCGGACACGTGCACGTTGGTGGGAGGTCCCGGGATCTGCACGTCGCCTGCGGAGGAACGAGCCGTGTGAGGCTGGGCGACGCCAGGCCGGCCCTCGGCTCCACCCACCCTGGCGCCCGGCGCTGGGCACAAGGCCACTTGGGAAGAGGCAGCACGGGGCCCGGCCAAAGATCGCCCCGAGTCCCTGAGTGTGACAGGAGCCGCTTCCCAGGAAAGGGGTCACACCCGACATCTGCCAGCTTCGGCCGGGAGTGGGCGGGCGGGGTCGGCCAGGTCGGCTGCCCGGGCATCTGTGTCCATGCCCTGCGGTGTGGACGCCCTGCAGAACGCAACCTCCTCTGTCTGAGGGCCGTCCCCTGCGCCCTCCGCCCTGTGCGTCCTCACAGCTGACACCACACGTCCGCCCCCAGCACGCTGTCCCGGCCCAGCCGGTCGCACACCACGGCCAGTGCTGTGGCTCTGCCGCGTGTGACAGCCCGCGGGGCCCGGGCCCAGCCCTCGCTGACGACCACGGCGGACGCCCACGGTCACGCATCGGCTGCTCCCCCTCCTGACCCAGGCTGTTCTCACCTCCGGTCAGGTGTGGGGGGCGCAGGTGCGGATACGAGTGCTTTCCACACAGGACGGGGTTTCCCGGGCCCCCGGCCCCGCCACCGCGGCAGAAACGATGATGCGTGCCCCTGAGCTTAGCGCACGAGTAAGAGGTTGGGAACGTCCCAGGACACCCCGGGGCCCCTCCGCAGCCCCAGGGCCGTGGGACGCGGCGGCTCGGCCGGCGGGACCAGCACGGAGGGCGCCACCGGCCTCCTTGCAGGTGCGAGCGCCAGGGCTGCGGTCCTTGGGGACAGAGCGCCCAGGTCCCAGCCCGGCAGCGCGGGGACGGCCGGCCAGGCTGGCTGAGGTCACGAGAACGGACGTCGGCTACAAGGTCTGAAGACAGACGCCACCCAAGATCAGGGCAATGAGAAACTCAGCAAAAACCCCAAAACAGCAGAGAAGCCGCTGTTGAACCAACACAAGTAACGTGCTTTTTCCTCCCGCTGAGACAAATGGGGTTTCCCATCGTTTTCCAGCGAAAACACGGTGAGGAGAGAGGGGCACGCGGGAGGGGGCAGCCCCCGAAGGCGCACACGGAGCCGGCCATGGCGTGCCCCCAGGCGTCGTGCGACCTGCCCAGACTGTCTCCCCGACAGGGGGATCCGTCACTGAACAGGAGCGAACAGACGAGCCCCCCAAAGCCCCTTCTGTGCGCAGAGACCCGGACGCCTCACCTTGCTGCTTCCACACGGGGGACCTCGCTGGGGCAGCTGAGCCCCGCCGTCCCCGCCGTCCCCGCCGTCCCCCCGTCCAGGTCAAACTGGCTCCCTCCATCGGGCTCCCTCCATCGGAGCGTTTCAGTCCCCACCTCCCGTGACCGGCCCCGGAAGCTGCCCCTCGGAACCTTCCCCAGGTGGAAGGGAGCAGCCCCGTTCGGGAAGGCAGCGAACCCACGGAGGGACCGCCTGCCCGTAGGAAAGAGCGTGGGGGCGCGTGGAAGATGCACCCGCGACCCCCCGGCGGCCGGCGACGGACCCGCTGCCTCTGCAGAGCCCAGTCCCACGTCCTCGGCTGGAAGGCCCAGCCTTCGACCCTGCCGTTCCTGTGCCTGGGACGCAGTGGGTAGCTGGCTATCTACACATCGGGGTCTGTACATGAAAAGACAGCTTTCTCCCCAAAATGGCAGCGCTCCTGCCTCGGACGGGTGACGCGGTCATCCCTCACGCACCTCGGATTTGCCACAAAACGCCACCATTAGGCACAAGAGGCACCTTCCCCTTCCAGGTGGCTATTCCCGGATTCCCTTCCGCAGCTGCCCACTCGGGGAGGGCGCCCTCTGCTGGGGAGCAGGCAGAACTTTTCCTCCATCGCGTGGCAAACGCCCTTTCCCAGAGGCGGGCGCAGCGGGAGCCAGTGGGAGCCGTGGGCACCTGCTCGGTCTGCGCTTCCGCCACGAGGGGCGCGCCCTGTGTCCGCTGCCCCAGACCCCGGCCCCAGCATTTCTCAGCGCCCGTGGCCCGGTTTCTGAGTTCTCCTGGGGTGCACCAGATCCCGTAATGGGGGTTCCCAGGGGAGTTACGCGTACTTTCTTAGACACCCAAGAAAAACCTTTACGGGGACAGAAGATGCGGTTTTGGGTGCCGTTTGGGGGCCAACACGGAAACCAGCCAGCGAGCTTCTGTGCGTGCGGCTCTCGAGGGCGGGGGTGGGGGGGGCAGCTCTTGGGACTGATAGGGTTTGAGGAGGCGCCCAGAGTGCCTTTCCTTAGGTGACAGCCCCAAGCTAATTAACTCTTTTTAAGTTTTCACTCACTCCCCTCGGGGAACTCTAACCATAAGTACCATAAAAATCTTTGGATTTCTGACTAATAATGCTGGGTGCTCCCTCTGAATGAGTCCCTCTTTCTGGGTATCTCTGCAGGAACATTAAGAAGTATTCGTGAAATCCCGTAGGGACATTACGTGACAGGCGAGACGCGATCCTTTCAGTTAAGTTGTTAGAAATAGAAATTTTGCTCACACGCATTCCAAATCTGCCCTAGTGGTGGCATGTGTGAGGGAGACGCCTGACACCAGCTGGCCACCAGGGCTTGGACTCGGTGTGGCTTACTTTTGGGGACAGGAGATCCCCAAAGGGACGCCCGAGCGGACCCCACGTGAAAACAGTAACGCCCACGGCGTGGCCGCACCGGGATTCTTGCTCCCACCCCCTCCTCCTGTCCTGCTTTTCTTCCCCTTACCTGACAGAGACCCTGAGCTTGCCGCCTGGCCCACGGCCCCCGTTTTCACCGCCCGCCCCCCTGCATCTCCCAAACGCCTGGGGAGGGAGAGCCACTCACCTTCCAGGTCGTCCTCGTAGATCACGATTTCTTTGTCTCCCTCCAAGTGCACCGCTGCGGAGAGAAAGGTCGATGCTGAACGTCGCCCACCGGTTTCCTGAGAACAGCGCCCTCCCCGCCGCGTGTGAGGTCCGCCTCGCCTTCCCGGTTCCAGCACACCCCCTGCCCTGAAGGCATCAGCCCTGACACTTCGGAAACTTTTGGAACGAAGCTCAGCGTTTCTCAGCAGGCGAGCACGCGGGGAAGGAGAGCGGGGTGTCTGCTGAGGACCAGGACCAACGGCCCAGTCCCGCTACGGAGTCCGCGTGATGTGAAGCTAACACTCCAGCACAGACCGGCTGGGCTTCAGCGCCTGCCAGTTCCCATTAGGTGCTGAAATTCCGTCACCAGTGGACTAAGAAAAGTCTAATTTGCACCAATTTAACTGGGTTTCAGCAGAGAGCAGCAGGAAGGTGTCAGTCTCAGCCTGTCCCGCCCACCCCTCGAGGGAGGCTGCTGGTGGGGCCCGTGCCCCAGGATGTTCGGGTACCCTCGGGGGTAAAGGGGGAGGAGCACACCCCACAGCAGACCCCCGTGCCCCAGCCCCAGCTGGATCGGGACACGTCAGCAACCCACCTTGTAACCTCCTGAGGTCGACGGGGTCGAGGGCGGCCACGGCCTCGGAGGCGCGGGACGGCCGGCTGACGCCCGCGCTGTTGACCGCCCGCACGCGGAACTCGTAGGAGCGGCCCTCGAACAGCCCGGTCACGGGGTACGTGCAGATTTTCACAGGCGAGTCGTTGCACTGCACCCAGTTGTCCGTGCCCACCTCGCACCTTCGGGGGACAGCGGGCCAGAGGGTGGCAGCGGCTCAGCCCAGTGCGTGCAGTGGGCACACACACGCTTGTGCACGTGTAGTGTGTAACCGTTGTCACAGGGAAAGTGTGCACGTGGGCACACACGCGCTTGTGCACACGTAGTGTGTAACCGTTGTCACAGGAAAAGGGTGTGTGCGGGCACATGTGTGTCTGTGCACATGTAGTGTGTAACAACTGTCAGAGGAAAAGTGCATGCGGGCACACACGCACTTGTGCACGTTAGTGTGTAACCATTGTCACAGGGAAAGTGTGCACATGGGCACACACGTGCTTGTGCACACGTAGTGTGTAACCGTTGTCACAGGAAAAGGGTGTGTGCAGGCACATGTGTGTCTGTGCACATGTAGTGTGTAACAACTGTCAGAGGAAAAGTGCATGCGGGCACACACGCACTTGTGCACGTTAGTGTGTAACCATTGTCACAGGGAAAGTGTGCACGCGGGCACACGTGTGTCTGTGCACATATAATGTATATCAACTGTCAGAGGAAAGGGTGTATGCGGGCACGCACGTGTTTGTGCACACGTAGTGTGTAACAGCTGTCACAGGGCAAGGGTGCACGCGGGCACACACAAGCACTTGTGCACACGTAGTGTGTAACAGGCACAGCAGGAGAGGGTCTCGCACTGGTGAGACCAGCGCCTTCCAACACTGACTGACACACGCCACACGGACGGTGAGAGGCTGCTGTTGAGGAAACGTGCTTCCCTGAGCCTTTGCCGTTTCCAGGCCGAGACTGACTCCCGGCTTCAGACGCACTTAGGAAAAGACCTCCTGCACGAGCCGTTTCAGGGCCCCCCGTGGCGGTTCCTTAACAAGCCACATCGCAGAACCTCGGGGCCCCGCAGCCACCCGGCCGGCCCGCCTCGGGGCTGGGAAGGGGGACCACCCTCGGCTCTGAGCCCAGGAGTGCACCCCGGGGTGCTGGCTCGCCATCCACGCCGATAACGGTACAAGGTTCCTTTCCTCACGGTTCCCACGTGCAATCCAGAAGTCTTTGAAAATGTTAAGTCCAGACCAGAACTCTGGAAATGTGCTCAAGTTTAGCCTCCAGTTCTCAGAGGCGGAGCTATTTAAAGCCCACACTTCCCCGTCAAATTCCCAGGAGAAAGGACCAAAGGGAGCAAATCAACCTTTCAGAGACACCCGCAGTCCTTTCGAAAAGAATTGACTCTCTTTTCTGCTAATTGCTCAGAATTGTTCATGACAGTCTCTGCCCCACACCCGTCAACCTGCTCCAGGCAGAGCTCTGCGTTTTCGCCTTTGCCAGGAGGGGAGAAGGGATCCTTAACCGAGAAGGGACCTGAAACCGTTTGGCCAGGCAGCTGAAAAATCGCCAAATGCGGCGGAGAAATACAAATCAGCTTCTATTGTTTGCTTTTTAATCCCAGCCGAACCCTGAAGGACCCCGAGCAGTCTGCGGTCTGACTCGAGCCTATCGAGATACTGCCTGGACGCGAATAATTCAGCTGAACAGGCAGCTTCGTCGGGGCAAAAGGAACGCAGCCACCAGAATGCGAAAAAAAACAAAAGAGCTGATGGATATTTTTTCTCAAATAGCCATCTTATGTCACTGTGCTTCAGACACATAAACCCTTCAGTTCCTGCACCCACTCAGAGCCCAAAGGCCAGCCCTCCGGTCTCACTCGAGAATTCGTCCCCTGTGCCTGTCATCTCTGCAGTGACCGGCAGGTCCACTTCCGGCACAAACCGCAGGCCTGGGCACTCCCGGTCCCTCCCTGCGCCCTGCCCCGGCTGCGAGCCCCACGCCGCGGGAGGGACCAGAAGACACACACGTCCCGGGTTTAATGATCTACGTTTCCATGTCCTTCTCAGAGAAGATTCCCACCTCCTGTCGGCATTTGCACCTGGAGGCCAGAAGAAACCCTCGTCTAACAGGGCGTCAGCAGGGCCCCGGGAACTGCGAGCCCGCGTGCCACCCTGCCCAGCGCCTGGTCCCCCGGAGGGAGGGACAGGCTGGCCGGCACTCTACCCGGCCGGCCCGGTCCCAGCCCAGGCTGCACCCTCCGCAGGACAGGACGTGACACCAGGTGCTGAACAGGTGACAACGCAGATGACTGCAGGGCCCCGCCTGTTCGGTGCCACTCGCCGACCGCCAGGAGCGTCACCGACCGAACAGCGAGGACCCGTCAAGAGCCGAGTGGTGAAGCTGAGGCTGGAGAAGCACCTGAGCACGCCAGCCACAACCACCTGGCCCCCGGAGGGCCTCCAACCCCGTGAGGACGCGGCGGCACTCACCGATCGACGAAGTAGCCGAGGACGGGGCTCTCGGTGGTCGTGTTGGGCGGCTTCCACGTGACGATGACGTAGTCCCGGTTTGCGTCGTGGCACTGCACGTCCATGGGCGCGCCGGGGGCCCCTGTGACCAGCGGGTCAGCGTCTGCCGGGGTGGGGGGGACACACGGCCGGGGTGAGAGTCCCTGGAGCGGAGACGCCTCGGTCCCCTCAGCCTCCCCGCCGCCCGCAGGAACCCCGTCTGCTCCTCACGTCCGAGGACGCGACTGTCCTTCGACTGTGATGCGTCGTCAGTGACAAGAAGTGTGAACACGTGCCTGAAGTTTCTCTAACTTGAAACCTCCCGCCCTCTGCGCCGTGCTCCCTCGTCACCCCGGAACCGCGCGGCCCAGCGCCCAGCGCCCCGCAAACCTCTGACGAAGAGGAAGGCGCTGTGCTCGCTGACGCCCCCTCTGGACACGACCCTCAAGGTGTAGAGCCCCTCGTCGTCCTTGCTCAGGCGGCTGAAGGACAGGGAGGCCTGGCCCTCCCCGAAGAACATCCTCGTCCACTTAGTCTCCTTCAGCAGCACGTCTGCGAGAGGGAGGGGCAGGCGGCTCAGGCGCCGTGGGGAGCGCATGGGCCGGCGTGCACACCCGCGCAGACCCAAGACCCCTCAGCTCCACTCCGGGAAGCCCGACGGCCGCGTCACGTCTGGCGCCAGCGTCCGCCCCTTCGTGAAAACACTCCACTGCCAAGGAAGGCCTTGCCTTCCGATGCCCTGGGCTGACCGCGGCTGACCACTTCCCGGTGTCGCCCGCCCCACCGTGGCTGCTGGCCTCAGCCGGGGCTTTCTTTAGGGGAAAGTGGGTGCAGGACAGCCCCCTGCTCTTGGGCTCTGGGGCCGTCACTCAGGAAACCACGGGCGACCTGGCACCCGCCGTGCGGCACCGGGACAGCTGCCCTGAGCCCCCAGCCGACTGCACGGTGACCCGGAGGCGGGGAGTGTGACCTTCGGGCAGAGGGATCAGTCGCGTCCTGGGCCGGACGCAGCAGGACGCTACTCGGCACGGGGAGCAATTTAAAACTGAGGACTTGTTTATTTCTGGAACTTTCCACTTACTGTTTTTGGACTGCGGTTCAGTGAAACTTTGGAAAGGGAACCGGCAGGCCAGGGAGGACTGCGTGTTCTCGCCCAACGGGAGGCCGTGGGTCTGGGGGCCCCGCCACCCACTGTCCCCTCCTGAGCGGCCGTCCCTCCCTCCAAAGTCTCCCCGCACCCCAGCCTCTGGCCGGCCCGCGCTGCTGCGCCCTGCCTCTGCTGAGCACACAGGACGCTCCTGCCCGCCGCTGGCCGCCCTCCCATCCGCCGAGGCCGCTCCCTCACCCCGACCCGTGCCCCGGGCTGACCCCAGACGGCGCGCCTCGCAGCGCCAGTGCTTGGCGGGCACCACGGCCGGTCCCGGGTCGTCTCTCTCGCCGGGAGCAGATGCCAGCCTGCCCGGCGGCACCTTCTCCCGACCGAGCTCACGGACGTCTCGGCAGCCGGAGGAGCAGGTGCTGCTTCGTCGCACTCACACTGTGTGGGGTCCTGACCCCCGGAACCCCAGCCGCCTTTGCAGGCAGAGCCCAGCGGCGAGGGGGCGCGTCTCCTCGCCCGACTGTGCACGGAACGGCCTGGGCTGACGGCGGGAGGGCGCCCCCCCGGCAGGAGCCCGAGCAGGTGTCCCCCGGCCCCCACCCGTGACGGGAGCCAACGTCACCAGTTCCTGCACAGACTGAGTCGTCACCCTCAGAACCAGCCCAGCCCAGCCCAGCCCGGGCTCCCTGTCATCTCCCCCGCACAGGCACCCTCCTCACAGAAATCCCTGGTGACTCCTGAAGTTCCCCCCGTTAACCCGCCCACACTCCTGGGGCGAAGTTCAAGGTCACGGGCAGGCCCCACATTCTCTCCTGGCTTTGCCCCTGCAGCCCCCTCAGCAGAAAGAGAAAAGCCGAGTTGACACTTGTACAACTCGTTTTGCCCGAAGCGGCCAAGGCCAAGCAAACGGCGTGAGAGGGGAGGTCTGGTGGGGGGGCGGGGAGCAGCCCTGCACTCACCGTCCCGGTACCACTCGACCCGCGGCTGCACTCTCTTCAGGTCCGGTGTCACCAGCAGCGTGCACTTGAGCGTGACCGTCTCACCCTCTCTCCTGAAGGTGACCCCGAACTTCTCCAAAAACTGGACATCGAAGTGCATGTACGGGACGACGGAGGACAAGGGCACTGCGCAGAGAGAGCGGGCGGTCACAGGCCGGCCTCCTGGGCCATCGGGCCGGAAACCGCTGGGACAGAGGGCGTCCGTCGGGAGTGGCACAGGCAGGGCAGCGGGGTTGTTCCACGTGTGGAGTCGACATCAAGAGATTTGGGAAGCCTCATTCTTTGGTACCTGGGCAGCTGGTGATCGCTGGTCCTGGCGCCCACAAAAATCTAAATAAATAAACCTACCCTGGGACTGAGAGGGACACCGGACTCACTGCCCACGGGCCGCTGTGGGGCCCTGGGGACAGTGGGAGCACACACCCACACGGGCGCTTCGGCCGGTGGAGGGGCGGGGGGAGGAAGGGGAACAGCGTGGCGGGGGTGACGGCGGGAGGTGGGGGCGAGGGCGTGCCCACAAGGCAGGGCGCCGTGGCCGTCGGGCGGGCCCGGCGTCCACCCTGGGTCTGTGAGGCTGCCCCTTACGGTGAGCAGGCCACCTCGGGAAAGCGGCAAGCCTGTCCTTGAACACAGAACGCAGCGATGGCCCATGTTCCAGTCAAGGGTCAGGGCGCACGGATTTCTCCCAACTGAGAACTCGGTGTCACCGGCGTTTACAACCCAGGGCAGCCCGGCTGGTTCGAGCCTCGTCCCGACACACCGAGGTTGTGGGTAAAGGAGAAAAGTGCTTAAATGCCGCCTCGCCACAGAATTACATCAGGACGAATTGTCGGCAGACTGACACTGGCCAGGGAAAACCAGGAGAGCCCTTTGGGCTTAAAAAAAAAAATTTGACCTTAAAAAAACAATTTTTGCAATTACACGCTACGTCACAACACAGTGTCCTGCCCCCAGAAGAAAACGGTCGACTCACGTCCAATGGGGAGTCCCACGGAACGCAGCGGCTCCTCCTCCCCTCGGAACCCTGCGGGAGAGCGGGGTGAGCTCAGCCGGAGAGCCCAGCGCCCCACGCACGCGTGAACCCCCACCCCAGCCCCGGGGCGCACACTCACTTTTCACCACCACGGCCGCACTGGTGGACACCTGCCCGTGGGCGTTCGTGGCCACTGCAGAGTAGGTCGCGGTGTCGTCGAAGTTCGCCCTTGGGGAGGGAAAGCAGACGCAGGTCCCGAACCTGCTGTGGGGCTGCTCTGTGGGAGCCCGTGACCCGAACTTGGACATGAGCATCCCTGACAGCGGCCCCTGTGACCTGGGGCCCTTGCTCATGAGAGAGCAATGCCAGGTCTCTTCCTGACTGTGACTTTTTTTTAAATTTCTTTTAAGCATTTTATTTATTTATTTTTAGAGAGAGAGGAAGAGAGGGAGAAAGAGAGAGAAACATCAATGTGTGGTTGCCTCTCACGCGCCCCCTACTGGGGACCTGGCCTGCAACCCGGGCATGTGCCCTGACCAGGAATCGAACCGTCAACCCTTTGGTTCCCAGGCTGGCGCTCGATCCACTGAGCTACACCAGCCAGGGCCTGGCTGTGACTTGACAGTAAGTAAGCAGCTGCACTTGAAGCTTCTCGGCTACACCCACGGAGCACCTACGCTTCCCTCAAGGGGCCCTGTGATTAGATAAAACGCCGCCTTTGAAAACGCTCTGGCACTTCACAGTGCTGCCCGTGGCTCGCACGGTGTTCGTTAAAACACTGGACGAACTCCTGGACCAAGCCCCCTCCTCCTGCACGGCCTTCACACCCGGGCAGAGCAGGCGGGCTCCCCAGGGCAAGCCGCGGGGCTGAGGACAGCGGGACCAGCAGGAGGAGCAGGGCCCTGCCAAGGCCGGGGACAGCTCCTCCCAGGGGATTTCAGCCTTGCTTTTCACTTGACTCGCAAATTAGATCTCATTAACATCCGGCACAGCGGCCTCACACTTCAGCACGGCCGGCTCACCGCTCAGCGCTCGGGGCTGCGCAGGCCAGAAGGCTCGAGGAGGGCCGGACCGGCGGGGAGAAGAGCCCGCCCGTCCCCTGGCTGGGTGTGAGTCTGTGTGCCCAGGAGGGCTGGCCTCTGCTCCCCTCGGCCTTGGGAACCGGCCGTGGCCCCCAGGTCTGCAGACCCGCTCACTGACGGCAGCCACTACCGTCCCCACGGCAGCGCCGGGTGTGAGGGGAAGCTCGGCCTCCTGGCACCCAGCCTCCCAGCTCACTGTCGGCATCTCCCTTCCCTGCGTGTTCCGCACGGTGTGACCTGCAGTGGCACAGGCACACGCACCGATGGTGACAAACCCGCCTGCGCCCACCAGGGGGCCACGTGCCTCGCCGCACCCCTGCATGGCCTGCGTGGCCTGCGTGGCCTGCGCTCTCCCCCTCCCCAGGCCGCCGGAGCCTCTACTCCATCACTCCGTGATGAGGGGAAGAGGGTCTCCCCTCCTGTCCCCATGGGTCCCCAGAACAGGGAGAGGGCCACGTACAAGCCCCGCAGGGGCACCTCCTGCCCCGAGTCTCCCCGTGAGGAGCCCCAGGTCGGCTCCAGGGGCGAACCGCTGACATTCTGCCCCTTCCCGAGGCAGGCTCAGGTGTCCCCTGCCTTTCTCCCGGGGAGTCCAGCCCGGTGTCCTCAGGCTGGATGCTGGCATTGGACTTAAAATTTCACTCTGGTTAGAATTTGAGTGTCGCAGTCTAAAAATAAAGCTCGAGAAGCGGGTTAGGCCGACAGTCCTTCGGCGAGGGCGGGGGCCGGTGAGACCAATAAAACACAGGGCCAAGGTCTCCGGCTCTCTTGGGGGCACTTGCTCCCCGAATTAACGTTCCTCAGAGAAACCGGACCCCCACCCGAGTCCCCCGAGGGCATCTATGAGCTCGCAGAACGGCGCGCACTTCAGCCGGAATTCGCGAGGCCCCTCGGGGCGGGCCCCACGCTGCTCTCAGCACTCCGAGAATCCGGCGGCCAGGCCAGAGCACATTCCTAGGGGCAGGCGTCACCCCTGTAACCGGAGGAGAGGCTCATTCCCGAGCGGCACACTCCGCCCCGCGGGAGCTGCTGGGATCCGATGACGGGGACTCAGCACATTGGGACCGACAGCTGGCCGCAGCCGGCGTGGGCTCCCCGGCTGCTCCCCGAAGGGTGGTCCCGTGTCCTCTGTCCAAAGGGCCTGGCACAGCTAGGAGAGCTGTGCAGAGGGACATCGTCTAGGGAGGTCCTTTGCCCGAACCCCTGGAACATTTGCCCACAGCACAAACCCCAGTCCGACCCTGCGCCCGGGGGACCCAGGCTCATCCCGTCCCACAGGCCCACCCTGGCCTGCAGGCCGGGTCTCCCACACTTGAGGAGGGGAAACAGCCCTTCTTTGTAAAACGATTATTAAAATAGATCTCGGGAACAGGTCACTCGCTGACCCGAGCTGACCACCCGACCCCAGCGGTCCCAGGCAGCCCAGGTTAGAGAACAGACTCTCCAGAACGGGGGCGAGTGCTCCCCCCCGGGCAGCGTGGCTGTGAACGTGTCCACACCCGTGGAAGTCAGAGGACAGAGACTCGTGCTGGAAAACGCAGCAGTTCACGAGGAGCCCGTGCCCGCAGCCCAGGGCCACAGGGCGAGGGTGGACTGGGGACCCAGCGCAGGCCACTGTCTCCGCCACCGTGCCTGTGGGTTTTGGCGATGGCAGGTGACGGAGCCGGGTTTGGAGGACGGGAACGTGCTCCTCACGTAAAGGTGGGTTGCGTGATTTGGGATCTTTTAGTGAAACCTAAAAACTGCGTATACAAAGGGACAGGAAAGGAACAGGAGAACCTCACTTTTGTCAGAAAAAAATCGAAGTTTGCGGGTGTGTTTACGCGTAAGCACTGCGTCGGGAGAGCAGAGCTGCCCGCCCACTCAGCTCCCCCCGAGGCCGCACTGGGTGCTGGGCGTGTGGGGCGCTCCCGTGTTCTCTCACTTGTCTGTTCTTCCTGAGTGTTTCAGTTGGGTGCGGGGAGCGAATTGAGGCTCCATTTCTATGAAGCGCTTGAGTTTAACAGGGATGCTCAACCCGGTGCGAGACGCAGCGGGCTGCGGACCAGGTGCGAGCGGACCGTCCTCCACGCTTCCCTGCAGCCCGTGGGCACGGCCCTCACCTGTTCATCTCCAGGGTGTGCACGCCGTACATGCTCTCGATCCTGTACTTGCCGGGGTCTGCCGCCTGGCAGATCAGGCTGCCGTCTTTGTACCTGAAGGGGGAGGCACCGGGGTCCGTGCAGGAAAGGCAGGGATGGGGGCCCAGCCACCCCTCCGCCCCCAGGAGGCCACCGCCCTGCCCCTGCAGGTGCCTCCTGTGTCTCAGACGGTGGACGAGGGGCAGCAGGGACCCCAGCCCCACAGTCATCGGCCTGTGAGGGGAGAGCTGCTCTCGCTGAGGCCCGACTGTCACTCACGCCTGGACCCGGGACAGCGCACTCAGGACCCACCCCTCCACAGGAAACCAGGGAGGAACCGAGGTCCGCCCGTCAGGGCCCAGCCGCCACAGGCCCAGCACTGCGGGGACACACAGGGGGAGCTGGCAGGTCCAGCCGCCCTGATCCTGGCTGGGGGCAGCTGTCCACCCTACCCCACCCACCCAGGGCAGCAGGCCGTGCCCCAGGACCACACCAGGGGCTCCGAGACGTGACCCTGCACTATCCCGGGGCCTGGCGACGACGCACGGTGGTCCCAGCGCCTGCAGGGCAGGCCCCACCCAGGGGTCTCCGTGGGGTTGGGAACGGCCACCGGAGCACGGGTCACTCAGAGTGAAAGTCCTCTGGCAGCCCAGCCAGCCCCTCCCACCGAGGCCCAGGGCCTGGGTGTAGTCACACTGGACCCTGCACGATTTACTTCTTTTTCATTTTTTCCTCTTTCTCCCTGTGAGTTTTATAAACGTGTGTCCCCCACGGTCTGGAGCGCGGCTGAGGGAGGGGTGGCTGTGGGACCATGTGCCGTCTGTGCTGGACAGCACCGCACGGCCGCGCTCGGCCCGGGGCCCACTCACCACTGCACCACGGGCGTGGGGAAGCCCTGCACGGTGAAGCACAGCTTCACGGTCATCCCCTCCCAGACGGTGTGGGAGCGCAGCCGCACCAGGATCTCGGGGGCCCGCCGCGTCCGATCCGCGAAGGTGTCCTGCTCCTTCAGCCAGGCCAGCTTGTCCTCCACCTGCCCCAGGAAACAAGGACGGCCCGTCCGTGTGCGTGGCGGAGGGGACACGCTCCGTGGGCAGGCGGGCCTCTGCCGTGGGGCAGAGGGACGTCGTGTGGACCCACCGAGGGCCGGCCCGCCTACCATCTGCTGGATGGAGAACTTGTCCAGCGTGTCCCGGGCCTGCGTGCGCGCCAGGTGCACGTCCTCCTCCAGGTCGGCCAGCTCGCCCAGGAAGCGCCGGCGCTTGGTCTCCACGTAGGAGGCCAGGTGGGACCGGTACCTGCGGGGACGACGTGGGGACACCGCCGTTGTGGCCCCAGGATGCGGTCGCCGGGGGCCAGGACCGCCTTTGTCTCGTCTCCCTTTGGAGGGTGCGCCGGGCGGTGTGAGCACCGCCCACGGGGTGCTGAGAAGGGCGGGACGAGGTTCACAGACGACGCAGACTCGAGATGATGCTCTGGCTGCCCCCTACCCCGGGACAGTCACCGTCAGCGGGGACCCTGCGCCCTGGACGGCGGCTGCGAGCGGCCACGTGGGCCCTGGGCCCCGAGTCTAGGGTATTCGCGCAGGACACACCCTCCACACGGGGGCCACAGCGACGACCAGGCCCTGGCCTGGGTCCGGAGAGGGGCCCCCTAAACACAGGGCTGCTCTCGTCCACCCGGCCTCCCACGTGCGGCCACGAGCCCGTCCCACGGCCTTGCCGGGCGCGGTCGTCCCCGGACAGCAGGGCCTGGTGGTGGCTGCCTCGGGCCTGGGACGTGGCAATCGGGCCCCGGGCCAGGGCTGGTGTCGGTCAGCTCCAACGGGACAGTTTAGGACAGCCAAGCCCTGAGCCTCGCTCTGCACGGCTGCACAGAGAAGCCACGCGTGTTCCCGGGCAGGCGGCCCCTTCTCAGTGAGTCTAAGGCTGAATTAAAGGCTTTGAACCAACAGAGACAGAGAGGAGTCCCTCTGTATCCCAGAAAGATGCAGCCAGGCGCCCGCACGCCCCTCCTGACCTGTCCCCCCGCGGGATGCGCTGTGACCCCCGACCCTTGACCCTCGTGGGATGTGCTGTGACCCCCTGACCCCCTGACCCCTGTGGGATGCACTCTGACCCCTGACCCCCTGGCAGGAGGAGGGCAGACAGCCGGGTACCTGCTCTTGTTCTCCTGCTCACTCTCCTCCTGGGTGGAGCTCACCCTCTTGGCGCACAGCCTGCAGACGGTGCCCCCCGAGGACAGCGACGACGTCTGGCCGGCCGCTCTCTGAGACGAGGACGCCTGCACCAGAGACTGCTGGGAGGAGGCCTGGGTCGAGGACCGCCTGAGGGACGTTCAGAAGGTGCGGCGCGTCAGAGACCTCGGGGACGCGTCATAGCAGACGCCACCCCTCCCCTTCTGCACGCCACACTACCCTTGTGTGTGACACACAAACACACGCATACACACGTGTGCAGACCCATGTGCGCAGCACACTCACATGCAGCTCACATGTGTGCATGCTCACCTGTACAGTGTGTGTACATAGAATCACACACATTCACACGTGTGTGCATGCTCACGTGTAGGCTCACACACCCAGGTGAGCACATGCACACACAGGTGTGCACAGGTGCACACTCAACCCAGGTCCCTCCACACCCCGTCGCCCCCTCTGCACAAGCCCGTCCGCAGGGGGCGCCTCCCCCCACCCCGCCCCCAAGGCAGCCTGCACCATCCACCACTCTGGCTGGATGCCAGGTGTATATATATCTCAAGGGCCACAAAGCTCCCGAGGCCGCCGGGAGGGGCTGCGAATGTTTTGCTTTGTTTGTTACAGGGGTGGCAACGGAACTCGAGGACCACGGGCACCTCTAAATATAGAGATGCCGTGTCACCAGCTCCAAAGGCCAAGCTTGCCACCGCACAGCGTCTCCACACCTCCACCCGGCCTTCTCATCGGCCCCCAAAGCTGTGCACCCGCTGCCCCCGGGGCATGAGCCGCAGGCCCCTGTGGAGGAGAAACTGCAGCTCGGGAGAAAGTCCCGGAAGGTGTGGCTTGACCCCAGGCTGAGATTCAGAGACTCGGTTCAGGTCTTGCTACTTTTCCTATTAGGAAATTTCCTTTACTTTCCTAGTAAAGTCGTCACTGAACCGGCTTCCACCCACCTTTCCTTGCCATCCCATAATTCCCTTCCCACCGACACCTCTCCCTTCCTCCGCTTCCCAACCCTCTGGCTCTGTGGTGACTTTCCAAACTCCCGCTCTGGGAGACGTGTGAAGAACAGTCAAGTGCACGGGCACGGACCAAAAAGTCCCCACGCTCCTCTGCTCCAATGCAGGGCTCAGAGGCTGTCTACCGGGGTCCCCCGGGGTCCCGCAGGGTGCTGTGCCGCACCCCACACACCGTGTGCCGCCCAGCGGGGAAGCCACGCCCCCTCCCCCGGGCACGGAAGACGGCACCAGGGAGCAGAGCCTTCCTGGACCCCGGAACAGGTCTCGGGGCTTCAGGGGCCGTGAACGCGGGACCCCACGGTCGCGGCTCCGCGCCTCCAGCCAGGGGGCGCCCACTCACTTTCTCGCCGCATACTCGCTCAGCAGGTAGCGCGCCTGCGTGTTCCGGTACGACTGGTCGAAGTGCTTGTGCCGCTTCTGGTAGAACGGCAGCGCGACGAGCGACATCGCGGGGCAGGCCTGCGGGTGGAGAGGGACGGGCTGCGCTGAGGTCCTTCGGGGGCGCGGCCCGCGGTTTCCGCCCAACGGGGCGCAGCATCGGCGCGGAGGGCGCGGAGGGGAGACCGGCTCCGACCAGCAAGAGCCCCGGGCGGCGAGCGGCCGACCGCGGACGGGGCGGTCATCTCGGACGAGGCGTCCGGGGCCGGCTGGGCTCCCCGGGGCCGGTTCCGCTTTGTATTCACTTCCACACAATTCGACGGCTGGGCTCCTCCACGTTCCCTGCAACCGTGAGCTCAGCGCACATTTATAGAACGCCCAGCGTGTCCAAGGCAGTGTCAGGGATGAGGATAAAAATAATCGAAACCCAGATTAGCGACGCGAACACGTACTTAAGACTACGAGAGCGGAGAGGCAGAAGCACTCTGGGGATGGAGGAGGGGTGCCAGGTCCCCTGCAGACAGGCGGAGGAGGGGGTGCAAGGCAGGGCACCCCCGAACACACGCAGGGGGCAGGGGCTCGGAGAGTTGAGGGGGCCTGAGGAGAGACCCCTCTGGAAAGACCAGCCACATGTGACAACTTTCCGTGTCTGCCCCACAGGGGGCCTCAGGAAAGCAGCCAGCCGCCTGCATCCCCACTGGGTTGGGACAGGCGGGGAGCAGGGGGTGGGGTGGGGGAAGTGAGCACAGCTTGGTTACATGCTCCCCACACAAGAGAGAGTCCGGCTGCATCTGGGATGGGGCCTCGGAGCTGGAAGCACTGCCCACGCTGGACGTGCCACTGGCTGCATCTGCTCGCCCGAAATGAGCCAAGTGCCGCTCACTGGGCTGTGGGCTATCTCCAGAAAGGGAGCGTTCCCACATCTCCGTGAGTGTGGACTTCTCAGATAAAAGGCGAACGAACGCCTCCGAATCTGAGCTCGGTCTTTGCCATTTGTGTTTAAGTTGAAATGACCTGCCCTGATTTACAGCAGGGCCCTGCGACACAGCTCCGGGGGATGCGACCCGCCCCGAGGACAGGGCGGAGAGGAGCAGCTGGCCCGCTCTGGGAGGGGCTGCCTCCTGCCCCCGGCCCCCCAGGGCACGGAACTCTGGTGTCAGAAAACCTCCCCAGACCAGCCACGGGCTCCCAGCCCACTCCTCCGGGCCAGGCTCCTCTGGGCCACGAGGCCCCAGAGCCACAGGGTTGCAGAGCTCAAGACAGGCCACGGGGAGGGTCCGGGCCCCCGTGTGCCAGGGCAGGGGCAGGGGCAGGATGGCTGGAGAGGGGAGGGCTGGGCCCCAGGGGCCATCAGGACTCTCTTTCCACCTGCCACAGGCTCATCTCGGTCTTTCCTCCCAGCAACCAACCGGCCGGCCGGCCACCACCCCCACAGAGGGGCCTGTGCATTCTGCACAGTGCTGGCACAGGGCTGATGACAAATATAGCATGGAATACTGCATGCAATGGAACAGCCACTGCCAAGGTCAAGGTCAAGAGCTTTGACATCTGATGGACCAGGACCAGCTGGCTCTGGCACTTCTCCCCTGCCTCCCTCTGACGCTCATCAAATCAGCACGTGCTCAGCGGCCCGTCCACGCTGCTCTGTGGTCGACTCTCTAAGTATCTGAAAAAGTGCCTCTGCCGCCTTTTAGGGTCCCACCGGCCTGGGAGGGGGATCCCAGGGCCTTCTTCAGGGACCGCGGGCACGCCACACCCGCCCGGGACGGTCCACGCGGTGCCGGCGGAGCTCACGGACCTGAAGTCAGACCCCCGCTGAGGGACACGTTGTGCCCCTTCGGGCCGGTTTCCTCTCTGGAGTTTTGCCGTCGCACCTGCGCTCACGGGGTGGGGGGGAGCTGCCGCCGCAGAAATGCAGAACCCCCGCCCCCATCGGTGGTCCGGTCCCCTCACCAGGTTCACAGAACCCTCAAATCCGTTTGTGTTTCTTGGCAAAAGGCAGAGTCCAAAACTGGCCGCGGGGACAGGAGAGGATGCGCAACCGTGAAAATTCCGAGCTGGGGCGCAGCACCTCCAGGCCCCCCGAGAGGGCGGTCTGCACCCGCTGGGGCCTGGGCTGTGGCTCTGGGGGAGAGGCCGGCACAGCTCACAGCCAGCGGCCCGCTGTCCCTGCCCGAGTCCCGGAGTCCCGTCCAGTGCCCTGGGCACGCTTCACCCAGGACACGCTTCACCCAGGACGGGCTGAGCCCGGCACACGGCTGTGTGTCCAGGACATCCGGGCACGGCCATGAGGAGGGGTCCCTGCGGCACTCAGGGCCTGGAGCTGGACTCGGGGGCCCGTGCTCGGCCTCCAGACTCTCACGGCCCTGTCCCCTCTGACGCTGTCCCCCTCGCCTCCCGTCCGCGGCTCGCTGACGGAACACCGTGCCCAGGGCCTCGCACAGCAGGGGTTCGGGGCTCAGCTCTGCCCATCTGTCACCCCACTGACACGTGGGGTGCGTGCCCTGTGCCGGCCCAGCCTGGGCCCCGGAACCCCGACACTCCAGGAGGGACCACGGGGAGGGACCACTCGCCAAGCTCCGGACGACACCGGAAAGAAGGGGAGCAACGGGCGAGCAGCAGCCGGAACCCCTGACGTCCCCACCCCCAGGGGACACGGGCCCTCCGACGCGTCTCCTCCCCACACACACCGCACCAGGAGGGGACAGCCTCCCGGCACCCACAGCGCTGGGCGCGAGTGCCCCTGAGAACAGGGCGGGTGGGAGACAGCGGGCAGGTGGCCGCCCACCCAGCTCCCGGGCCCCCGCCCGCCCCGCTGAGAGACGGGGCTCCCGGTGCCTCAGCTCTCGGGCGCGTGGGTCAGACCGAGCCGGTGGGAGACGTGGGAGGCGACACCCCACGGCCACAGCGCCTCGCTCAGCCCCAGGGTTGGGGGCGGGGGAGGGTGCCGGCGGCCGCCGGTTCTGTTTGTTTTCAGCAAACTGTAACCGAGTTTAGGCAATCTGACAGTGGACGAGCTCATTCCGTCCTGGTGGAATCTGGGCCTAACCGGTGAGGAGAACCACCCGCCTGGTCGCTGGCTGGCCCGGGGCACGGACTCTGCACGGATTCTGCACGGACTCTGCACGGACTCTGCACGGACTCTGCTCGTCCTGAACGCCCCGCCCCCGCTCCCTGACACCCTCGGGGTTTAGGGCAGCTGTGGGGAGGGAAACCTGTCCTCACGTCGGCCGGAGCGTCTGCCGCAGGCTCAGGCCTAATCCCTTCCTGCGAAGCGGGACCAGAGCCCATTCTCGCGTCACTGGCGGCTCCGGTGCCTTTCAGCCACCGCGCACTCGCTTCCACGGGACAGAGAACCCGGCACGGGTGCAGCTGAAAGTTCTGTCAGTCCACAGGCCCCCGAACCACAGCCCCTCTGGGGGAGCGGCCGGGGTGAGCGGGCCCCTGGGACAGGGCTCCCCGGGGCTCGCTGATGTTGGGACCGCTCGCCCCTGAGGGTTCTCCAAACCCCTCAGCGCCGAGACAAGACCACGGAGCACCAGGTGAGACTTAAAACCGTCACCTGTGCCAGGTCCGGGAGCGTCTGCGCTCCGGTTTCTGGCCGCTCACTCGCAAGCCCCCCCCAGTCACCCTCAGAGCCAGGCCGGCAAGGACCGGGCTGTCCAGGCACCAGCTCCACGCGGCCACAGAGCTGCCTGGCTCCCAAGGGCCCCACTTGCTGAGGCTTAAGGGGATCAGCTCAGATGATGAGGAAGGGAGGGGACGGTGGCTTCCCAGACCGGAGAAGGTTCCAGCAACCGGCTGGCTCCCCACAGTGACGGAATTAAAGCCAGATCAACAGTTACAGCGGCAGTTCCTTCCCTGAGTCCCCCCACACACACACAGCGTCTCCTTGTCTCTGTGGAAGCAGCCCCGGAGGTGACGGCCCCCCTCGACCTCAGCTGCAGGGGCGTCCCCAGGAAGGCAGCGCAGGCTCGGGGCCCCGAAGGCCTCTGAGCCGCCTCCGCTCCTCGGTGTCCGACTGCCGCTCAGCAGGAAGGAGACTCAGACCAGGAGGGAGGGACGGGAAGCCGCCCCCAGCCCCCCACGCCATCCGGCCCGGGGGACCCCGCCTCTGGGAGTGAGCCGGGGCAGCCGGCTCTCGGGGGCCTGACCGGATGTCCCCCGGGTCGGCAGAAAACAGCCACAGGACCAACCGACCCCCAGGGGGACTTGGACACGCGGACAGAGCGCCGTCCTCTCCCCTGTCCCCTCGGCCCAGGGCCACAACAAGTGACCTCAGGTCCTCGTTTTCTCAGGAAAACACCCGACCTCATTTCACAGCTTCACACAGCTGCACTCCTGTCCTTCCGAGCCTCACGGAAAGTTCAGGCGCCCGTCATAGACCGGGGGACCCGTCGGGGTCCCCCTGCGGCGCTGCGCGGGGTACCGGGACAGCGCAGGAGCGAAGCCCCCCGACGACCACGGGGGACACAGACTCGCAGACCTCAGGTCCGGTGGCCCGGGTCTGTCCTGCGCGGGTTGGGTTAGCGTCCTCACGCTGGACCGGTGGCAGCCCCTCCCGCCGAAGCCTCGAGTCAGCCGGGGGCCGAGACAGGAACTCACCGAGAGCACAGGACAGCGGAGGAGGGGAGGCAGCACCGCCCGGTCGCCCGGCTCCGAGGAAGGCAGCGCCCGGCTCTCGGGCAGCGCCCGTCGCGCCCCATTTATGGCCACGGAGCTGCTATATATAGACCGGTGGCTCTCGCCCAAGCGGACACCCACGCCATAAATCCCAGCCTGTCTGGGGAGGGAACCGGTCCCGCTGCAGCCGGGGAAAGTCACACAGGAAAGTGAAAGTCAGGATGTGCCCCTTTCTCCCCAGGAGACAGTGACACCCCTGCGGTGAGCCAGTGAGGGGGGACACTTTCACTCACAGGAACCTGCGCACGTGAGTTCTCAGACTCACCTTCACCCTCCCGAGCAGCAGGCCGCCCGGCACCTGCAGGGAAACCCGCCAGCGGCTCCTCCCTGTGGGCGTCGAGGGGGCGAATCACCCGGCCGGGGGCCTCCGGGGCTCGTTTTCCTGCATTTGCTTTAATTTCAAAAATGACTCAGGCTGTGGCTCGGTTTCACCCTGCGGTGAATTTAGCAAGATGTGCCCGCCTAAGAGGGGCCCGTGCCTCGTCGGCAAAGCACGTTCATAGTTACGGCCACAGATGGGCGCCGCTTCTCACCCCACAGGGAACCCCAGGGAGCCCTCTCCGCACAGGGCACACGTCCACACACAAGCAACGCGGGACCGGCAGGACCGAGGGCGGGGGGCCGGCTCCTGCCGCCCCCAGGAGGGGCCGTGGGGACGCCCGATCTCCAAAGGCTCTGCACACACAGCTCGCCCCCGCGAGGCCAGCAGGCCACCCTCCTCGGGGCTCTGCTTCCTCACCTGTGAAGCCTGTGTCACACACCTCTCCTGTACGCCCGTTGCAGAAACTAGAGGAAGGGATCTACAGGAAGTTCCCGAGAGCCTTGACGACATCTCGTCTCTCGTCTCAGAAACACAGCCGGAGACCGGCAAAGCGGGTTAGCAAACGAGTCCCTTCAACGCCCACGACAAAGGCATCGAGGTGCCTCCTCCGAGCACCCCCCGAGGACTTCCCCGGGCGGGGGGGGCGACAGGTTTTATCCAGCACCAGTTCCCCTGCGCACTCGGAGGGGCTAGCGTTTAACTTAGAAGCGTCGAGTGGGCGTCAAACATAGCTGTGGGCGTGTGGCTTCCGTTCACCCGCGTCCCCCCTTCGGGAGCCCAGCCCCTCTCCCCTGAGACCCCAGGATGCAGAGGGGACGAGGACAACGCCGTGTGCTGCCCAGTGGCGTCCCCGTCGTCCGGGCCAGGGCCTGGCTTCTCGTGAGAGCACGATCCACCTCCCAGGGAGGACGGTCTCCTGAGGGGACCCAGAGGCCACCAGCTCCTCACCCGCATTTGGACTCAGGCCCGGGACACAGGGGGCTGTTGCCTAGAACCCTGGAGCCTTGGGCACGTCACTAGCTCCCGCGGCTGGAACCCAGCCGGCCCCCGGCAGGACCAGCAGCCACTGGGATACGGATCAGCAGGTGGACAGGCCCCGAGTTCTCTGAGTCCAGTGAAGCCGGCAGACCCCACACACGAGGAGCTCGACCACCATGAAGCTCGGGCCACAGGAACCGAAACCAAGTCTCGCCACGATCAGTCACTGCGAACCAGTGACTCGGAGGGAAGCTCCCAGGCAGGACGAGGAGAAAGTCACGTCCTGTCCGAAGGAGTGAGGGCAAAAAGGGCAGGAGACTTCTCATCAGAAATGGATCACAGGGGCCCTGGCCGCTGTGGCTCAGTGGGTTGGAGCAGCGTCCTGTAAACCGAAAGGTCGCTGGTTCGGTTCCCAGTCAGGGCACATGCCTGGGTTGCAGGTTCAATCCCTGGTCGGGGTGCACATGGGAGGAAACCAGTAGATGTTTCTCTCCCTGTTCCCCTCCCTCCCTTCGCCTCTCACCAAAATCAATAAGCAGGTCCTTGGGTGAGGACTTAAAAAATAAGAAAGAACGCAAATCAGAAACAGTATCCACAAAAAAAATCCTATGACCGCAAAAAGAAACTTCCAGAAATGAAAATGACACCCACTCCCCAGGCCAGGTGGTGTCACAGTGGATGCAGCAGTGGCCCAGCCGGCCCCGGAAGGCTGACGGGGACGACCCACGGAGGCTGGTGCCACCTCAGAGAGCCACCAGGTCCAGGCGACAAGCCGACACCACTCCTTCCCCAGGCCGACGCTGGACGAGGGGGCCGCTCCCGTGTCTCCCACATTCACTGCCGCCCGCCCTTCAGCCCCGTGCACCCCCTGCCAACTCCAACCGGGCACCCCTGACAGCCACAAGGCACCTGCTCCCTGCTGAAGCTGTCACCAGGTCTGTTGAATGCACGCCCCTTCTCTATGTCCCCCAGACCCCTGACGACATCACACCCCGTGGGAGGCCAAGCTGGGCCCTCTCTCTCGGCCCCTCTGCTGAAGGGCAAGCAGCCAGTCAAACACGACATTCAGGCTGTCCCCACTGCTCCCCATCCGGCCTCTGCCCGCTGTCCCCCACGCCACGAGTGGTCACCTCCCTCAGGCCCAGAGACTCTGACCCGTCTTCCTCCCGGACACCCTCACCCCACCCTTCTCTCGGCGACACCCAGTCCAGCTGGGACACACCCCTCTCCTCTCCACGTCTTCTCCAAATAAGTGCGAGTCTGCTCGCTCACCTCCCACCCCCAAACCACTTACACCGTAAAACGAAGACAAACACACTGAGTGTGGAAGCCTGTGTCCCGGCGGTCAGCACGCAGCCCCCGCGGGGAGCGTCTGGCCCGCCTGCCTCGCTGACCAGACCGGGAACCCTGCTGTCTGCCGCTCACGCAGCCCCAGGACGCGCTGGACGCCCGCCCCGAGAGCTCCCAGCAGCCTGTGGGCAGGGCAGGCACGCGGCCGACAGGTGAGCCTCCTGCAGCCGGGGCTGGAAACTGGGCAGCGACACGCTGCGGGCCTTCCCAGACGCCAAGGTGACAAGGTGACTCGGCGTGTCTGTAACAGCCCAGAGTTTTTCCATGTTTTGGAAACCCCAGCCTGTCCTAGGAGACCTGGCAGCCGGTGGCCGCTCTGGGCCGTGCAGATGGCCTGTGCGTGTTTGGCACGACCTCCGAGGACTCACCGACGAGGTGGGGGTGGGGAGCGACGTGCAGGGCCCACGGGGACAGGCCTCAGAAGTGAGGGGGCTCCTCTGGGCCAGTCACGGACTGGCTTTGTCCTCGTTGCTGTTCACAGATGTGGCCCCAAATTACCAGACAGCCTCTCTCTGCCATGTCATTAAGCAGCTTCACCACGGCCCCGGGAGCTCCACTCCGCCCGGGTCCGGAGCTGCGGTGAAAGACGCTGGCAACGGCCCATCTCACGTTTGTTAGGCGGGGGCGGCGTGACCCCGGCACGGTCCCCTCCGCCACCCTGGGCCTCGGCTGCCCCGCTTGTAAGGTGAGCGCTGGATTAGAGGATCCTCGTCTAAGCCCCCAGACACTACGATTTCTCCCCTGGGAGGCCGGGCACCGGGAAAGGGCATTAACACTCAGGGTCAGACCCAGGACGCAGGGACCGGAGCCCAGGCCGGCCGTGCCAACAGGGTTCCGTGCTGAAAGGCTCGGAGATTACGGACAAGGCCACCAGCCGTGTGCTCCCAAGAACAGTGAGTGGCTGTAATGAGACACAGACGGATGGGGGCAGGCAGGGCGCAGGCAGCTGGCAGGGCACCCTGTCCCGGGAGAGGGTGGGAGTGCAGGGGAGGCAGAGATAGGCCGAGGGCCGGCCCGTGCAGGCCCCTCAGATCCGGACAGGACACCGGCCCCGCAGACACCCCACCAATTGAGGCCCAAAGTGGGGAACCAATCGGCCAGGGTGACATGGGTTCACGGTGCAGTGGGTTTGAACCAACTCACATTCAGAGTCTTCACCTGCAGGCCTCCTGATCCCCCTCCAGAGTGGGGCCGGTTTCCCCAGGGGGTGTTTGCAGCCTGGTCAGGGTAAAGGTCAGGGTGAAGGCTGGGATCCAGTTCAGCACGCGACTCAGCCCAAACCCCACTGTGGGGCGAGGGGCCACAGCAGGGCGAGTCCTGGGCGGTGTGGTCGGCCGAGTCTGCTGAGCTGCTGCTCCTGACCGAATGCATCACTCAGGCCTCTGGGGTCACGCCCTCCCTGCGCACTCCGAGGTCAGAGGCAGGCTCCGGAATCCGTGTGGCCTCGCTTCCGATTCTACTCACAGGTGTGCGGCATCCTCCTTCCCAAGATCACGCAGGGTGGGGAGCAGGGCTCAGTGCCAGACCTGGGACCAGGGACTCCCTCTGCCAGCGACGGGTGTCTGAGCAGCTGACGCGCGCCCCGGGTTTCCCCAGACGCAGAGCGCGCTGGCTCGCTCTCCCTTCTGCCTGGAACGCCCGCCCATCACGCCAGGGACCGGCGTCCCCTCCCCCAAGCGCAGCCCAGAGCCACGGCTCCTCAGCCAGCGCGACGCTGCAGACGAAGGCGCTTTTCTTCGCAGGGTTAACCCAAAGCCAAGACAACACTCACCCATCACCGCAGACAGGCGAGCTTTCCGCGCCCCCTCCGGTTTGGAGGGGGGTCGGTCCTTTCTCAGGCGCCTGGGTGCCTCCAAATCCAGTCTCACCTGCGGGCCTGGCCACCGCAAGGCCGCCTCCCCGAGGTTCTACAGCAACCTGCAGGGGCGCTGACGGGCCGCCCTGGCCCGTGCCCGTTCCAAGTGTGCCTGAGGGACCTCGGGCCACCGGACTGGACCAAGGGTCCCGAGCCACGCAGCCGGCGTGGACCCGCACAGGAGTGAGAGGCAGGCCACGCCCTGGAGGATGCTGTGCGCCAGCTTGACACCATGCCTGAGGCACAGATCAGTTTCCATGCCAACGGACTCCTCGCGCCCCGCCCCCTCGGTTCCTTAGACCCGCCTCTGTCCTGCACCGTGATTGGTCCGTTCCCCTGCGGGGTTTTCCGACCTCGCGCCCCGGCACCCTGGGAAACGGTGGTCCCTGAGTCACACAGGCCTTCGGAATTCCGCCCCACGGCAGCAATAGCCCATGCGGTCGATACAGCCACCGACGTCCTCAGTGATGAGGCCCATTCCGACCCCTAGACTCCCGGAGGTCCGTCAGAGGTCGCGGGGACACTGGACCCTGGAACCTCCGCGGTTGACCTTCAGGCTTCTGGCTCTTCCCGAAGCGAGTGTTCAGCTTCCGTCCACTAGAGGGCGCACGGGACCCGCAGAGCCGGCTTTCCTCCCCCTAAAGGGGGAAAAATCTATTAACAACAACGGCTTGGAGAAGAAATTCGAAAGCATTTTACAGGAGACAGTAAACACTACAAACAATTTTAGCTAACTGCGCTACCAATAATCTTTTGCATTTCTGGCAAGAACTGTATCAATCCAAACTTGGCTCCAGCTCAGCCCAGTAAGAGTAACTGTATCTCCCCAGCCACAGGGTGAAAAGACCCAAATGGGGTGAAGGCAGTTTGGTTATTTGTAACAACTCTGACGTCATTTCAAAAGTCTGCAGGTGTGTGTCTCTGTGTGCGTGGGTGCACGTGCATCTGCGAGTGTTTGCATGGGTGTGCACTGGAGGTGCGAGTGTGTGCCCAGAGGTTTGCTCACACACCTGTCCAGGTGTTTGTGTGCAGGTGCGTTTAGTGGGGGAGTGGCTTCGGAAGGGCTCGGGGTTCTTTGGGGGGTGATGGAGATTTCTAAGATTGGATGGTGGCCACACAGCCCTGTGAATCTACCAGAAACCACTGGGCAGGAGGCGTTAAGCTGCATGATAATATGTGAGTCACACCTCCACCAAGCTTTAACAGAATGAAAACTATGTTAAAATGTGAAATAGTAAAAGACAGTTCTGGCAATACCTAAGATAATACAAAACCACAGAAAGGAACATAAGATTTTAAAAATAACTAAAGAGAGCTTTTAGAAACAAAAATTAAATAAGCAAAGTCAAAAACATAGCAGATAAATGTAACTGCAGGCACAGTGGAAGGACTGAAATATACGTCCGAATAAATTATCCAGAGACAGAAATGCTACACATGCAGAGAGAAAGTGCACGGGCTGTAAAAACAGTGTGAGACCATCTAACACACACTTTATCGGGGAGCAGCCAGAGGCAAAGCGTGAGGAGACGATGCAACACCCCAGAGCTGGTGAGAAACGCGGGTGCTCAGGCTCCAGCAGGCGAACAGCGTCCAAGCCAGACCGAGGAGGGGTCCACGCTGAGCCGATCTCGTGGAGGAGCCACAGGAACCAGACACAAAGGGAATCTGAACCCCTGCGGAGGCCGCGAAGGGGTCGCCCGCAGTGGCGTGAGTTTGAGGACGGCAGCTGATTCCCTGACAGCCGTGGACGGCAGAAGCTTCTAGAGCGAGCCCCACGCAGGCTGGAGGGAAGCCCCTGCCCGCCCGGAACGGAGCCGGCGCGACGGCCCCTCCGCAGGCAGGAGCTGAGAGCAGCAGCTCACACAGCGGGGAGCTGGCCCCAGCAGGAAGGGCCACCTCCAAAAACGACGGAGGACAGGGACGGTGACGCACCGGGCCAGCCCCGTGCCCGTGCGTGCTCGCGGGCTTCGTGGGAACAGCGTTTCATCAGGCGAACTGAAACGTCCTTGGCAGCTAGTGAGGTCCTTGTCATCGCTCACACGCTGGGACTCACCTCCTGCACGGGACGGACTTATCGCAGAAGACGGAGGGGGGCCCGCCCGGCGCGCACACCGAGGAGCGTGCGTCCCCGGGGCCCAGGCCGGCCCGGGGCTGTTTTAACACGCAGCCCTGAAGACAAGCAGCTTTTGCATTTTCAGCGGCTGTGAACACAGAACAAAACGGAAACAAAAAGAGTCAGCGAGCGAGAGCAGCGGGTGCCCACACCCGCAGCGTTCGCTGCCTGGTCCTTCACACGGAGAGCCTGCGGGCCGCACTGCGGGCGACCTAAAACACAGGGGGCGGGGTCTCTCTGGTTCTGGCGGAGGCGCAAAAAGTTTTCAAGTCCAGGAGCAGCCTGTTCTCCGCCGGCAGAGAAAACGTGGAAGGAGTCTGTGGCAGGAGCCGACGTGGGCACAGAAAGCCCCGGTCACTGGCGAGGGGCACCCGGGTGGGCTCACCTTGTCCTTGGGCCCCGCCCCACCCGAGGAACAGCGCCTGTCCAGTCCCGGGCTTCCCTGCAGCCCGGCGCCTCCTCACTCCTGCTTGAATAGCACGGCATTCCAACCCCCAGACCCACACCACCACGACACGGAAGCTTGTCGTGTGAAGGAGCAGAGCTCAGAGGCCCCACGGCGGATGCATTTGCTCCAGCCGGGCGTCCTGCTCTCCGACCCCCAGCGCAGGCTGGCGTGGGAAGCCCTGCGGTCTGCGGCCGTCCCCCCACACACTGGGCCTCTCAAAATAAGTCTGGAAACCAACGAGGCCCTCGTGGCAGGAAACAATGGGTAGGTATGAATTCACACTTGCAAAGGGAAGTTTTTTAGAGGAAAATGCTTCTAAAACATTTGAAAATGAGACAGGAAGTGCAGTGTAAACTATACAGATGTATTTGCTAACATGTAACGTTTGCTTACAAAGTTCCTATACGTGTAGGTAATAGACAGGTACAGCAACTTTGTAGCAAATTGAGGAACAGCCTCAACATTTCCTGCAGGAAGTAAGGTGGCCCCAGAGCACTCACTTCCTCACTTTTAAACCTGGTTTGAAACTTTTAAGAAAACGGTGCTGGTTCTGTGCAGACTGACAAAGTCAGGTGTGGGGGGGACGGGGCCTTCTGCCGGGAATTAGCCGTTTCTGGTAAAACTCTACCCACATTCCTGACGATGTGACTGCCGGGTGCAGGCAAGGCCGGGAGAGGAGCCCTGGGGGACAAACCAAAGGGACCTGGCCGAACCTGGCCCCGAGGCACCCACCCTGTCACACACCCATACTCTGCTCCGGGCGGAAGCCGTCTGCGTCCACAGCACCAAGCCCAGTCCCCGCTGGGTCCCAGGACCCGGGCTCCAAGGTCGTTCACAGGAAGGGCCATGGCGGGTGCCCCACGCTGGCGGGGGCCAGGATGGAGCAGGGCCGGGGACACAGGGACCTGTCGGGGAGGTGACGCTGCGTCCTCTCAGGCCTGTAATTTCTAGGCTGCAGATGCCAGATGGGACTTCCCTCCCTGTCTTTAATCCTCGGGGCCGGTGTGGGGTTTTCCAGAGGCTGAGCCCCGGGCGGTCACAGGAGCCAGTCTGGTGCCCGCCAAAGTGACTCAGAACACAGGCCAGCGGGCTCCGGGGAACGGCGCCTGTCTGCGTGACGTCAGGAGCACACACGTGTGTCACCGGGGGAGGTGGCCGCGTCACGGCCCGCACCACCTCCGAAAACACAAACGCGGTTCAGTCCTTCGAACAGCAGGCGCTTCCCGCGTGCAGGCTCGTGGAGCGAAGTTAATGCAGTGAAAGGGTCTGAACGCAACCTCCGGCCCTGATCATCTCAGGGAGGCAGCAAAGCCACGGGAGATACTGGGTCCTTTCCCTCATTCAGTGTCCTGGGCATGTAATGCGTCGAGTCCCCAGCAGGTGGCGGTATGGGACACCCGCCGGCCAGGATGGGTGTGTGGTTGGGGTCCCGGGGATCTGGGAGAGCAGAAGTCAGACCCCTGGTCCCTCCTGCGCCACGGCTGGTCTCCGGACCCAAAATGCAGGGGCTGCAGCGGGACTCGGGGGCGTCTGAACTTGACCTGAACAGGAGGGAACAAACAACAGTCCCCCTGACACACTCGCTTGAAATGCGGGTAGATGCGGGTAGGCACACGGATGCACAGCCTCACACGGAGACTCCGTGTGGAGTTCACAGGGGAGAGTACATGGTCTGTGCCTCACGGCGGAGCAGTCCCGCCGGTGAGGGGCCAGGTCCCTGCGTTCCCGCTGCCCGCAGGGCTTGCCTGCCTGGGCACCTCACACAGCTCAGGGCTGCTCTGTCCTTTCCGGTGTATCGGCCCCGGTGACGGGTAATTTTGTGACCTGCCCCTTGGGACCCAAACACAGCTCTGCACCAGGGCCTCGAGGCTGCGCTCCTGGGCTGGCTCTGCCCCTCACTGCCCCCACCCCGCCCCCTAAACAGTCAGAAGTGGACACTTCTCAGGCCGACACTCTTATGTCATCCACCCGATTCTCTCATTCCTGCACCCTACGTGCAGGGGCATTCGAACCGTGCCGAAGAGACGCTCAGTAAGGGGACAGAAGGACAGAGGGGGAGGGAGGGCGTCCACTCCTGGGGGCCCAGGGCCAGAGAGTGACTCCCGAGCTCTCGGAAAGCACTCAGAGCCACCTGCTTCCGCGGGGAGCTCAGTAAGCACCGTGAGGGGGGCCTGTGACCCTCGGTGGAAAGTGTGGGAGTCCGGGAAAGGAACATTCTCTCCTGCACTGCAACGCCCTCTCTGGGCAGCAGAGGTCACTGTGCGTTCCACCACTTGTGCCCTGGACACTCGCCCGAGGGAGCCAGGGCAACAGGGAGGAATTCAGCCCGGAGGCCCGAGGTCAGCAGAGAGAAAGGGCCTTTGTCTGTCCAAGCTCATTCCCACGGTCACTGTCAGACACGCAGGAGGACAACGGACACTTGTCCTTTCTGTTCCTCCGTGTCTGCAGAGCCAGAGGGGAGGGAAAGCGTCTTGGACACAGAACCCAGCCGGGGAGCTCAGTGAGATCACCGGTCAGAATCCTTCCCGGGACGGAAGCGGAGACAGAACAGCAGGAAAAAGGATCAGGCAGCAGGAGGAAAGGCCAGGCGCGCTGTGAGCGGGGTCAGCGCCCCACCACGGCCGCTGGACGGCGGGGTTTGCTCCGGGGCTTGGGAACCCGGTGACAGCGCTTCCAGGGCGGGGCTGCCCTTCGGGGGAATGCACCCCCGCCTCCCTCCCAGCCGCCCCACCAGCCCCCTTCTGGCTGCTCCGCAGGTCCCTTCCCGCCCGGGGCGGGGACGGCTACACGCACAGGCCCCCTCACAGTGGGGCTCACAGAGGACACGGGAAGCTGAGCTGAGGGCAGCAGAGGCAGCCCCGTCCGTCTGGGGGTCAAACCCTGTCACCCTGGATTCAGAGTCACGTTTTTAAGAGTAAACACGTGTACACAGCAACAGCTGTTAGGCAGGGATTTCACTGAGAGAGGAACCTAACTCTAGACCCCATAATTCCCAGGAAAACGGCATTTTTAACTTCACAGCGGTGAGACCAGGCTACCCGGTAGCCCTCCAGGGCCTGGCCCCTGGGTGCCACACTCCTTTCCGGGTGGCACACCTGAGCCCGGTCACAGCGCTGCTGCTTGGATTTTAGTTTCCAAGCTGTGCTGCGGCAGCAGAAGGAAGTGTTCTCCGGATGCACAGGAACGACTCCCATCCACCTGCACCAAAAAAAAAAGGGGGGGGTTGGATTTGAATCTCACTAGCAGGCGAGGCGGCAACGTACCCAGTTTACCTGGGCGGCAAGTCGCCGGGCAGGTGGCGGCTCCGTCAGGTGGGAGTGGACACACAGCGCCCCGGGCACAGGGAGCAGAGCGGTCCGCACGCAGACGGGGAGCAGACGGGGAGCACACGACACCTCCTCACGGGGCGGAGACGGTGAGAAGAGCAAACACCAGACACCAGACAGCTCCGCCCACCTGCACCCGCGTGTGACGTCCACGGACACGCGTCCTCCACGTGAGCCAGCACCGCGGGGACAGAGGGACAGAGAGGAGGCTGCAGTCGCCCGGGGCGCACTGGGCTTCTACCCCAGGAGAAGGTTGGCTGCAGCCTCTGCCCCTGCAGCCTGAACAGATTCTACTGACTCGTAAGGCTTTAAATGTTAAATTTTGTGCAAAATATCACAGGTGAACACGTGTTGAAGGGGCAGGTGGAGGAGGGGGCAAAGCAGCGGGCTCTCGGTACCAGAGCGAAGGGCCTTCCTTGGGTCTGGTCTGCACCCCCAGGCTGCTCAGCCGCCCCCACGGCAGGCGCCTGGCCGTGCTGCGTCTTCCCGCCCTGGTCCGAGTCCCGGCTGCGCTTCTCCAGCCTCAGTGACCATCCTCCTGCCGCATTTCACACTCGAGCCACCGAAGCCAGAGGAGGGTGGCATGGGGCCCCCCTCCCCTCGCCCCCCTCCCACGCTCAAGCCTCCAGGCTGCGGTAAGCTCAGTGGGCTTCCTGCGGCCCAGAAGGGGGCTGGACATGAGTTTGCGTGGGCACACTTCCCGTGGATGGTGACCGCCCAGCAGACAAGGGGCCTTGGCTGCTGAGTCGGTGGCCCTGGCCACCGGCTCATGTCCCAGCCCAGGGCCACCGGCCACCAAAACGCCTCCTCCACAAGGTGCAACTGACTTACCGCCCATCGAACCAACTCAGGCCAGATTCCTCTTCCCACGTACTGGGCACTTCCACGCCGGTTACCTTTAAAAAATGCAGCGTTTTCCCATCAGGCCCCGTTGAGTTGTGCTTTTGGAGAACAGTTAACATTTTCCAGATTTATGTCTTGGAAAGTTTCCACTCCTATGATTATGTTTATGGTACAACGCAATCACGTCTCTCTGCGAAATGAAAACCACTGCGCAGGAAACGCCGCACAGCAACCCTCCGGGCAGAGGGGGAGGGTCTGCAAACACGGCCGGCCGTCCACGGAGCGGGCGCGACTGGACGGCCAGCTCCGGGGACCGGGCCAGTCCTGGCGAAGCCGGACGTGCGACGTCACAGCGCCGGCCGCCCTGAACTCTGACTGAGCGCCTGGGCGTGTCCGCGCTCTGCGCTCCTGGCGGACGCATCTGCGCGGAGTCAGGTGCTGCAGGACGGCGGGCGTGTGACCGCGGGGATGGACGCACGGGGTCAGGAGAGCAGGGACAAAGGCGATGAAAGCTGGGAGCGAGTGTGTAAGAGACAGCTGGGTTTGGGGCAAACTCTGCGAAAAGACGGGCCCGCTCCCTGGAGCAGCGCACTCTAACTGCTCGTGTGCCCGTCCGCGGGGTCCCAACCAGCGGGCGTTCCGGATGAAATAAAGGGCCGTGTGAGCGGCGGTGCAGCGGGCTGTCTGGAACCTTCTCCAGGACGGCGCTCGCTCTGCTCCGTTGATTCCGGCCGGGCCGTGGGGAGTCCCTGCCCGCAAAGGTGGTGGCCCAGCCACGGGAGGAAAACCTGGGGACACAGGGGGACGAGACGAGGCCCAGATCTTCACCGAGCCTCTTTGGTTTCTGGGAAGGACCACAGACCACAGCGCGCGAGCAGATAAAGACGTGCTCCCCGTGGACAAGGAGAATAGTCACGATACACCGGATGTTGTTAATAAAGACATGATCTGACTGCAGATTAACGGGAACCGTCGTGGAAAACCAAACGTGCTACAGGAGCCGACAGGGCCCGGGGCCGGGGGCGGGCTGTCTGGACAGGGCTGAGGGGGTGGGCGATGGGACCTGGGCCAGAGCGCCCGCGGAAGGGTCACCGTGCGTGGGCTGGGGGGCGGTGCCCTCGTGAGGGTCAGCGGTGGCCGGAGTGGCTGGGAAAGCGCAGTGGCCCGAGGGGGTGGAGCCACGGAGCCCGTGGGCCAGCGCTGGAGTGTGGGCTTCCTCCTGTTAGGGACCCGTAACCATAAAGCATAGTGGCTGCACCTTCCGATCCGCATCCAACGTTGGGACCTGTCGGCTTCCCCGTGCGCTGCAGCCCGGTCCCGTGTCCCTCCGCTGAGCATGAAGAGCTCTTTCCCGGGACCCAGGGGGCGTCCGGACCGCTCTCCTCCCCAGGTGTGGCTCGGGCTGCCCCGTCACCCCCGCGGTCCAGAGCGCCTTGGGTCCCGGGAAAGAGCTGGGGTTCTGGGGTCAGTGGTCACCTGGAGCCTAGAACGGAGCCTGGCACCGCGCAGGCGCTCAGTACCAGCCGGCCACCACCTAGAGAAGGTTTCGGGGCACTGCAGGGAGCTTCTCGTCCCCTGGGTCCACACGGAACAAAGGCACTCATACCTGCACCATAGTCCGGAGGCTGCTGGGGGCGGGACAGGTTATCCTGGGCAGAGGCCTGAGTCACAGCTCACCGGCGCCCCAGCACGGGACACCTGCCACCAGCAACGTGGGGCGTGGAACGGAGGTCCCTAATGCTCTTTGTTCCTGGCCTCTAAATAACCGGCACCATGCACTCTTCTCCGCAAACATCAATGTGCCGGGAGAGGTTAAAACAGCAACCCCTCCACGCTGGCCGAGAGAACGCCAGCGCAGGCGAGCTCCCACTCTCCTCCTGGGCCCCGACTGCCGTGGAAGACCCCTCACTGGTCTCAACAGCCCACGTGCCCCGAGTCCTGACAGCTGCTCCCAGGGAGCCGAGGCCAGGAGCCACATTCTGACTTACCGTGAAAACCCCCAAACTAAGCAGAGAGAAATGCTGAGGCTTCGGCAAAGTTCAGACTTAATTACACGTTTGCAAGAAAATGCTGTGGACGAACTATGAGAAACAGCCAGTTCAGGTCGCTGAGCTCCTGTCTCCACCTCGGCTTAAGAATATTCTCTTAGCAACGTCCCCTCTCCCACCACACCCCTGTCATGAAGAAATAAAGATGTCAAGAGGAAAACAAATAATTTTGCAAAGAACCTTTATAACTTAACAGGAACACCGGGGCTCCTGCTCTTGCTGAGTGCAAACTGTGGCAAGAAACGTTTGGGTCAACACACCTCACGCCCCTCGTGGGTGGGAGGCTGGGCGTGGACATGCAGGGACGCTGGGTGTCAGGCCTTGAAGGACAGCCCTGCAGGGCACAGGGGCAGGGGACAGGGAGGGGCGGGCAGAGGCATGACCCTCTGCCCCTCAGACCCTCAGAAGGACTCCGAGTCCCCGTGACTCAGCAGCTGTCGCCGGAAGGACCCTCAGGCCCCATCAACGCCCTCGTCCCGGGTGGGCGGGTGGACCCTGGCTGGCGGCACCACCGCCCCAGTGAGCGGGTCTCTCGGAGCGCACGCCGCGCCAGGGCGCCGCCATGGGCCAGGGAGAGACAAGCCACCCACACAGACCTCAGGAGTGCTGGCATTTTCCAACAATTTATTCACCGCGGGGGAAACGGACACACGTTTTACAGCCTGGGATGGGGGTCAACACGTGACCTGCGCAGACAGCAGCGGCCGCCCGAGGGGCTCCCTGAACCCGCTGGTCAGTGTCCTACTCGGCCACACCGCAGGCCGTGCGGGTCCCGAGCACGCAGCGCGCCTTCCGCTTCACGTCCTTTCAAAGGAGTCACTCGGCTGCAGGAAAGCGCCCGGTTGCCAGGGCGGCGCTGGGGGGCTGGGGCCGCCGTCGGGGTCGGGTGTGGAGAGGACGCAGCCACAGACAGAAATTCAGACGCAGGGGACACTCGTGCACACGCAACCCCTTCTGAGCGCTGGTCCTCTCCTCGTGCACAGCAATAATGCAGAGGGAAGGGGAGAAGAACATCCATTTCTTAACGCAAAAATAAGACATTCCGTAAGCTAGGAAGGCATCCACAATAAGACAGAGCACGAAGTAGCACTTCTGTTTACATTCCCCCGCTGAGGTGTTACAACAGCTGAGGCTGAGACTCTCCGGCTCCAGGGAGAGGCAACACCCAAAGAGCATTCCTTTCACAGTCTCTTAGAGGACGTTCCCCAGGAGGCCGGCCCGCTGACCTGCTGCCCCCACAACGACCAGCGTTCACAGCAAAGCGAGCAGGAACGGAGCAGATGACGGTTTTCTCAGGTATTTGTAACAAAGCTGATGCAGGTGACCGTTTTAACTGAGTAGCAAAAAGATGCCACAGCGTTTGTTCTCCTGAAGGAAGAGAAACTCAGAAATAAAATCACCAAGTTCCAGACACAGCACGGGGGCCATTCCCACGACGCGGGACGAAAACAGAAAGACACTGAAGCCGCTCCAGCCGTCCCCTCGGGTTCCACGTGAACGCTGATCGGCCCCAGGAAAGTCACCGCTGGTCCGAGAACCCAGAGACCAAACCCTCCAGTGCCCCCCGTGTCCCCTCGCCTGAGGATCGGGGCGGCTGTCCTGAGTGCATCAGCTTTGCTCCACAACTGATCCCAGGGGGAAATCGCCTTGCACCAACCGTGTCACAGCACAGTGTCCGATGCGGACCGAGAGCGTCACACTGAGCGTGGAACAACCTCCCGCCGAACAGCGGTGCCCAGGCCCCTCCCCCGCGCCCAGCCACGTCCGGTCACAGTCCTGCTCTGGCCGCTTTCCCGTCCGCGTAATTGGTGCCAACCCTACGGCTTCTCCCCAGACTGCCCCGCAAGGCAAAATAAACTGGTCCCCGTGGCCTGCCGGGTCCTCCAGAGTTTGGCGTGACACTCTATGTAGACGGACAACAGGTAACATTCCACATCCTGTCCCTGCCCCGCCAGGTGTCCGTGTGCATCCAGACAAATGTGGCTGCCCACACCTGACATCCAGCACTTGGTCCGAAATGGCAAACACCACGGGAACGACTCCTCAAGTACGATCACAGAGACACCAGTTTATGTCCGATATTCAAGGAATGAAAAGATTAGCCCGTTCCATGTCCTACAAACACTTCAGCCCAGATGATAAGTCTGCAGACACACGCACTACGACACTAAACGCACAGTCACCTTAAAAGAACGTGATTTGTTGTTCCCTTTTGCTCTGAGTCCTTTTCCCACCAGGATCCCCGTCTCCTCCGACAAAAGGTCGACGAGCCACACCACAGGAGGCCTGCTCCTTTCCTAAGAGGATGAGCCGATTTGCCGAGTCACCTCCTCCTCGGTCCACGGGCCAGCACCCGAGTCACTGAACTCTCACTGAAACTGTAAGTGGCTGCGTCCCTCTGGCCCGGGCATCAGGCTCGAGCTGGTCACTTGCAAACATACGTCACGGGAACTCTCATGACCGCAGACCCTTGTCCAGGGCACAGCCCGGTCCCCAACTGCCCTCGGCCGCAGGGCCTCCGGTCACTGAACGGACCAGTGAGAGACACAGAGCCCGGCGTGACGCTGCCCGATCTCGCCCGGGGAACTGCCAGCGCACGATGCCCAGTGTCAGCAGAAAGTGACTGGGCGCGGAGTCCAGGCGGCTTTGCCCGCTCCTGAGCACGCGTGTGGTCCTGGAGCTCTGAATAATCAAGCCCCGTGGGTCCACGTTTGAAACGTTCCGTGTTACAACAAATGAGGACAAGCAGACTGTTTCTAACCCTTGTGCCCTGTCCAAGCAGTTCCGTGCTAACCCTGTGATGGCACTTGGGAACTCACAGCTAAGAAAACATAGTGTCGACCTGACGAACTACATCGTGCATGCCTGTTCTGTCCTCACGTCCCCATGTCACTCTGCCACATGCTCTTACTAGGGTACTTTATAAGATCCGCTGCCCTCACCAGAATCACCTCATGCCTGCTGAACACAGCAGAGGCGGTGGGTTCAAAGGGAGCTTGCCTTCAGCACCGTCAACAGCGGTGAGTTTAACCTTCTTTGGAGGGGGGTGATTCTCTCCCTCGAGTCCATTATGAAATGTACAAGTGATGAGACTCTTCTCCGCCTGCCAAAGGCTGAAACAGGCCAGCACCCCTGGCTGCCAGCTTTTCCTCACCCAGATGTGTCCTTTGGTAAACATTCAGCCACCAAAGATTTAAAATCCAAGTAACAGGCATCACCCTACCACTGGGTGCAATTATTAACATGCCTTCACTCAAACACGTGACGCCCGCCTGCGTCGACAGCGAGCTGGAGCCTTTTGGGGCGTGTGTGGGTCCGCCCCGACCTGTGACCCGCAGGCCGCGGAGAGCATGCTGCCGCTGCTGACTGGACAAGAGCACGTATCCATCACCAAAAGTTTTTACCTCGAATGCTTATGAGTTTGAAGTTGAGCCAACCGGAACCTGAGCACCGGGCGGCAGGACCCTCCTTTTCCCAGCTGTGGAAGGGCTTTACTTCATCTCACCCCTCCAGCCAAAATACGTGCCCGTTCCCGGTGGTCGCCGATGGAGCTCCCCTAGGCCCGCTGGCCGCAGGAGCCGCGCCCGGCCTGCTGATGGCTCTGGAAGCACAGGGGCCCCGCAGGGCTCCGCCCGGCTGCCTGCACACGCCACTCCACTCCTGGATACACCGTGGGCCCACCTGCCCACCCTGAGGCATCTTCTTCGGATCATCCCTCCCCAGGGTACCTATCCTCATGCATCCCACATCTCACACCATCTACCCCGACAAGCAAAGCGAAGCGAAAAGGAACGCAGGGTCCAGAAGCGGGCCTTGAAACAGCACTGCCAACAGTCTGGGAGGCCCCGCCACAAGCGTCTAACCTCAAGGCCTTACATGACCTGGCGGCCCTGGCCCGCCCCCGCCACTCTCCCCCTCCCCTCCACCGCTCCCCTCACCCCCCTTCCCAGTGCGGACACTCTGCGCTCTGGTCTCTGCTCCCCTGGCCTCCTTCCCATCCTCCTCTCCCAGGAGGCTTTCCCTGTCCCGGGGCCGCCAGAGAAGAGGCCCAGGGGAGCCCAGCTCGCCCTAATCGGGGCCCTCCTCGCCTCTTTCTGGCTTCTCCGGCAGGTTGAGCACGAAGGGGAAGAGCGCGCCCCGAACATCCAGGGGGGCGCCCAGCGCCTCGGCCTCAAAGCTGCCTCCCGCACCCTCCTCCGCGCCAGGCTCGCGGTCCCGCGGAGGCACGAAGCGCCAGGTGCCAGCGCGGCTCACGCAGTAGATGCTGTCGCCCAGCGCCGCGCAGCGGAAGGGCTGCAGGCCCGACGGTGCGCCCGGGGGCCGCAGGTGCGAGGCGCAGCGGCTCCACTGCTTGGCCAGGCAGTGGTAGCGCAGCACGCTGACCCCGCCGGCCGGTCCCGCCGCCTGCGCGTCGCTGCGGCCCCCGCACAGGTCGAAGCGGTAGATGAAGCCGTCCAGCGCCACCATGTCCGCCGAGCGCTCGCGGCTGCTGCTGCACGGGCACTCCTGCCACTCGTCGCGCCGCGGGTCGTACTTGAGCAGGCGGTAGAAGAGCGAGCCCCCGGACACGTAGATCTCCCCGTTGCAGGTGGTGGCCTCATGCGCCACGGCGAAGGCCCCCCGGGGCAGCGGGGCCACGGCGGCCCAGCGGTCGGCGCGCGGGTCGTAGCGCTCCACGCTGAGCAGGCACTCGCCGCCCACGGCGTACAGGTGGCCGTCCAGGGCCAGCAACTGCAGCTGAGAGCGCGCCTGGCGCAGCGGCCGCACGGTGCTCCAGCAGTCCGTCGCCGGGTTGTAGCAGAAGACCTGGTCCGAGGGGCGCGCGCGGCCGTCGGGGCCCGCGGGCGCCACGCCGCCGGCCACAAAGAGGTAGTTGTAGAGCACGCACAGGCCGCAGCCCCGCGCGGGCGCGCCCTCCGGCAGCCGCGTCAGCTCACGCCACTCGCCGGCCTCCTCGTGCCAGCAGTAGACGGCGGCGTCCCCGCGGCCCTCCGCGTCCCCCGACGGGCTCTGCGGCCGGCTGCCGGCGCGCTCCCCGGCCGGCCCGAGCGCGGCAGCCAGCAGGTGGGCCCGGCCGGCGCGCAGGCGGCGGCGCAGCAGCAGGTCGCGCTCCGCCCCCGAGAGGCGCCCGAACACCGCGGGCTCGCGCAGCACCTCCAGGTAGTGGTCGCTCATGAAGCGGTAGGCGGCGTCACGGAGCTCCGTCAGCCGCTGCCTCTTGGCCGCGCTCAGCACCTCCAGGCAGTTGGCGAGACTCAGCTGCGGCGCCACGGCCTCGGTGGCGCGCTGCGCGGCGCAGGGCAGCTGCAGGCGGCGCGCGCCGGCCACCACCTCGGCCACGTTATCGGGGCGCACGCCCGCCATGCGCCCGCTGTACGCGTAGGCCAGCAGCAGCCGCAGCGCCGCCCAGCCCACGCCGGTCACCCGCAGCACGTCCCGCGACGCGCGCGCACGGAAGTAGTCGCTGCGCGCCGCCAGCACAGCCTTATGTGCCCGCAGCCGGCGGCCAGACACCTCGATGACCAGGTCGGGCTCCCCGTGCGCGGGCCCGACGCCGGGGGGCACAGGCGCGGGGTCCCCGGGCTCCTCCCAGGACGTGGGCTCCTCCGGGGATGCGGGCTCTTCCGGGAACGCGGTCTCCTCGGGGTCCTCGGGCGACAGGGCGCCCGAGCTGCCAACTTCCCACTGCCGCTCCACCACCCGCTGGCCGCTGCGACAGGAGGGCGGGGAGGCCGCTGCGCCCTCGGGAGCGGAGGCGCGGGACTGCGGCGGGGACTCGTCCCCGGAGCTGAAGCACAGGGACGCGCTGAGGCTGCAGGGTGACTGCGCCGGGGACACAGCGCCCTCCCCCGCAGCTGCATCCGGCGGCTGCAGGCTGCCCTCTCCCGGAGCCTCGGGCGCGCCGCCGCCCCCAGCCTGGCCACACACTCCCTGGGCCAAGAGGCCCCTGGGCTCGGGGCCGCTGTCGTCCCCCGGGAAGAGGACGCAGGGGGCCACCGGATTCTCCATGGCAGCACCACCTTGCCCTCAGGAGCCCACCATGACTTCGGGCTGCTCAAGGTCGAAGGGTCCTCTGTGGCGTCGGGCCTCACACGCTTCTCCTGGCGCACGATCAGATTTCACTTCTGGGTCCACTCTGGGTTTTGCTCACACGCCGCGCCCCTGGCGCCCTTCCCACCCTCCTCTCCCGCGAAGAGGGCGCGCCAGCCCCCGGTGCGCTGTCCGAGGACCTAGTGAACCTGCTGGCGTTACCCTTGGCTAGCCACGTGCTGAGGTCGCAGTGCTCAGTCTCCAGGCCCAGTGGTGCGGCCTCAGTCCGCCCACCCGGCAGCCCTGGAGCCGGCCCCGCTGTGTGTGTCGCGGCTCCCTCTCTGCAGAGCCGGGCTTCAGGCGCACAGGACACACCAGGACGCGCCCGCTCTCTGTGCGTCAGTCTCCGTTCCACCACCTCGCTGCCCCTGGCACCCGCAGATCTGAGACAGGGGCCTCAGACTTCAGGGCCTGACTCTAACTCCCTCTTTGGTAAAGAGCCGCCCCCAGGGCGCTGCCCCTTGTGTGACTCCCACTTGTCACTCAGGGTTAAGGAAAGTCAGCAAGGGGAGTGTCCGTCTTATGTCCCGCCGTCAGCAGCTCTGGCGATGCGGCAGAGTCGGCTGTTCACCTGCGCGAGTCTGTAGCCCACTTGCCAGGTGCGGCTGGAAAAACAATCACTCGCCCGTCACTCATCGGTGGGGCCTTTCTCTGCCGCTTCCTCCGCCGGAAGGTCAGGGGCTCCCGTATCATTCCGCGTCACCCGCCGCTTCTTCCTGTCGGTTAGAGAGAGAGGATGTTGAGCCTCCGTTCCTCGGGACCATTTGTGCCGGTGGCACTGGTCCCACTTCCCGCCCCGGGGCTCAGATCACAAAGGTCAGTCCGGTGGGAGGGGCCTGGCGTTTCCTCCGGACAGTGCGGTGATCAGATCTACCCGCAACAGGGATATAAAAAGTGCCCCTCGCTGCCCCTCCCCTGACGGTGGGGATCTGTGCGCAGGGAACTCAATTCAGGCAGCGGGCCTTCAACGCACGGGGCTCGGCTATGGACCGTGCCCGAGGGTGTGGGACAAAGCAGGCAACTGTCCGGTCTCCCGTTTTCAACCTGATGAAATGTACGTGACAGAAAACAAAGGGCGTGTGTGGGTGAAGAGCACAGCCGGTCGCGTCATCTCACCGTTTTATGGCTGTGGGTCACCGTCCCTGCATTCTCCCCCAGCCCTTATCTCACCTCCGGTGGGACAAATATTTGGAGGCAGGTAAAGACTGGGAGACAGGTGCGGGGGCGGGTCCCTGCAGCTCCGAAGCCACCTGACCTCTCTGAGCCTCAGAGAGGCTCTCCAAAAAGCTCTCATCCAGCAAAATAAAAGCCAAATAAAACCAAAAAACAACAACAACAAAAAAAAAACACCCCAAACCCAGAAGAACCGGGAAGGCTGCTGTGAGGACCTGCAGATGAATTGTAAAGGAAACATCTCTCCTAACTTGGCCGAACCTCCGTGGAGACTCCGCAGCTGGGAGGGGCTCAGCCGCCTTAGGCCCCAACACCCCCACTTTCGGAAGAAGAGGGAGAGGGCAAGACACACCCCCCACAGGGCTCCGGCCCAGGCGTTTGCCTCTCAAAGGAGGCGAGACGTCGCTTACCCGCTTGCAACACCTGCGGATTCCCGGCTCATCGTACTTATCACCCTTCATACCGTGACCTGACGCCTGAGCCAGGCGTGTGCGTGCCTGCGTGTGCCTGCGTGTGCCTGTGCATCTGCTTGCCCGGCTCTTCCTGCCACAGTGTTAGTGAAAACCTCTCTCTGATTATTCTCAGGCATAAGATGTTCAGCACTCCCTCTGTCCCTCCCGACGCCTCTGACAATTTATCTCTGTGGCACATTCACGATGGGGAGGCGCTGTCCCCGGACCCAGGGAAGCACCGTGAGAACGGCTGAGAGTGACCCCAGCCCCGGGGCCCCTGGAGGCGGGGGGGATGCTGGGCAGCTGCTGACGGGACAGGACAAGCTGTTTACTCAGCTGCGCTGCCGCCCTGCCACCCCCGATGCTACCTCAGCTCCCCGGTGGCCGCGTGCCCTGAAAGGGTGGAGAGCACAGGCCCCCAGCGCCGGAATGTGATGACAAGCCGGAAACCTGCAGAGGTCTTGTCAGCAAAGCTCGCTGGCGTTGTCCCAAGGACTTGGCTGAGTCGCTGGCGGGAGAGCCAGGCACCAGCCAGGACCCACTCACCTGCCTTCCCCCAGTGCTCACGGCCCCGCACGTCTGGAATGAGATCGGGGAGCGGGCCGTTACTCGGCTCTCCCTCTCACGCTTCTGCAGGACACACAAGGCCTCGGGCCTCGGAACACGTGGCATTTTTCTGTTTCCTTTGGCCTGGACCGGGGTCCCAGCACTTCCGTTCTCTCTTGGCTGCGACTCAGTAGAAGGTGCCAGAGCCGTGGCCCGAGGGCCGTCTGCAGGCCGGCACCCACAGGGGGCGCAGGGGGTGACCAGCACCTTCCCGCCGTGGCCGCCACGCTCCCCGGAGGATGGCGCTGCCTGGGAGAAGTGGCGCCACGCGGTGCAAACACCAGGCCTTCCGTGCAGTGCAGCACGCTCACACGAGATGCACACGCACACACAGACACACACACGCCCCCACCAGACGCCTGCCCACTTGGACGCCACGTGGACCGTGCCGCACAGCCGCTTCCGGCCCCTTTCGTTCACGTGCGTCTCGTGGCAGGAAGGGCACCGTGTCCACCC
>CM052548.1:84103164-84129898 GCA_028533065.1 Trachops cirrhosus
AAACTGGCCTCCTTCCCAGCCTCACAAGATGTCAAACCAGACAGGTGTGCGGAGCCCAGGTGACGGCCGGGGCACCATCACACCTCAGAGCAAGGCCACACAGGAGGCCCAGCAAGGCTCTCCCCAAGGGGGAGCCTGCGGGTGCTCACAGGGAACAGAGCCTGCGTCCGAGATGCAGACAGAACTCCTGTCCCCATGTCCCCGAGCCGGACCCTGACAGACCCACGGAAACCCCGGTGTGAAGACAGTGGGACAGCAGCAGGCTGCCGGCGGGGCCGCGCGGACAGACGCCCCACGGAATGAAAGCCGGCCTCTGGGCCCCAGACCGTCCCGGGGGGTGAGGAGGCAGCGGGCAGAGCTGAGAGCAGCGGAGAATCGCTCCCTGGATCAGAACCAACGCTTCCCAGGAGCCGCAGCCCCGGGCCGCCCGCACCTCAGGGCTGCCTCGGGCCTGTCCCCTGTTGAACAGGACGGTGGGGCTGGCTCATCTCCCACGTCACCTGGGCTGAAGGTGCTTGGCCAAACGCCGGGCTACGTGGGGGCGGGACGGTGTGTTTTACCTGAGAGTGACATGGAGTTGGAACAAAGCAAATGACCCTGCAGGATGCGGGGCAGCGGGGGGGGGGGGGGCTCATGGGTGGAAGAGGAAAGCAGCAGGTGGGCCCCCAGGAGCAGGGACTGGGCCTGCAGACGCCTTGGGCCGCAGCTGCTGCGCCGGCCCTCCAGGGGGCGCCCTGGTGGAGTCAGGCTCACCAGCTCCCACAGCTGCAGGAGCCGATTCAGCAGCGTGAACCCCTCTCTGTGCACAACCACACACGTCCTCCCCACTCTAACACATGGCTCCGTGGCACCCGCCCCGCACTGCCCGTCACTGTGTGCTGGGTGGCTGGGCAGCTGCCGTCCCTCCTCAGTGAACGGGTCTTCACTTCCAGGCGACTGAGCCCGGGGAGCAATGCCCACAAGTCACTCGCACCCAGACCTGATCCCAAAGACAGACGCTGGACCTGGTGCGGTGACTCAGGCCACAGCAGGGCTGTGGTGGGGGGAGCCCAAGGGCCCAGACACAGGGCATCGGGGACAAGCCGAAGCAGGCCACCCCCCACGGCTGCCAGGGCGTGTCCCACGCAGCAGGACCTCCTCACTGTGATGGGGACACTCGTCCGTCCACTGACAGTGGCGCCCGGGCCCCTGGCTGCCCTGCAGGTCACACGGTAGTGTGACTTCTAAGGTCAGTGAGGAAGGAGGTGTGGCCTCCCCGGAGCAGTGTCTCAGGCGCCAGGCTCCCCAAGGAAGAGGCTGCTTGGCTCACCCAGTGCCGGGACCCCAGGGGGACAGAGACACTGGGCGGGGGGTGTCTGGGCCGCCCAGCGGGGACCTCAGACAACCCTCAGGCGACTCAGAGGCACAGACACGAGCTGCACACCCCCGACCGGCCGCCCCCACCCCGCTCAGGCTGCAGACCTGCAGGCAGAGTCACATCGCTGTTCCCGTCCGAGTGGTGCAGGAGGCCTCGCGCCTCACGAGCACACACGTTTACGTCTCAGCTGCGGAGCCTGGACCGCCGGCACCTGGGTGTCAGCAGAACCCGGGTCCAGCGAGGGCTCACCATGACCGCCTGGGGAGGCCGGGGAGAGGGGCGTCTTTTGTAAGAGCGCTGGACCCGCTGCAGCACCACTCGCCTCCCAAGGCCGCCTCCCACACTGCACACGGCGGGGGGGAGGGGAGGGGCTCCACTTCCACACATGCGTTTGGGGACCGCAGACCTTCTGTCTGGGGTGGGGGGCAGGCCAGGCTCTTGCTGCTGCCACGGTCTCGGGGGCGCTCTCCTGTGTCAACGGGGAGCCCTGGGCAGCCCGCTCTGACTACAGTTCGAGGACCCGATCGAGGGACAGGAGTGGCGTGCAAGCCCGCACAGGAGACGGCCACATCCCTGACAGCAGCCGAGAGGGGGCGGGGACAAAGGCAGCAGGCCCAGGCTGTCCACTCAGAGGTGACCCGCAGCTCTGAGACTTGGGGGGAAATGGTAACAACAGCATCGCACGGTGGCACCGTGAGGGTCACCCGCTCCCGAGACAGCCTGTCTACGCCACTCTGTGTGGTGAAGAGGCCTCGGTTCTGCAAAACTGACCCATGTCCTATGTAACCCTTCACGCCCTGGCACGTACAGCTGCACTGGTCTCCACGAAAGAACCACAATAATTAGAAATAAAAACGAAGCCAAGTTAAAACTGCGACCCTGCCCCAGGGGCGCTGCCTGGCCCCGGTCAGCTCTCCAGGGAGCCCAGTCCGCACTCCGGGGCCTCTGCAGGTGCTCCTTCCTGGACTGTCCCCACATCGTACCCCTCCTCACCCCCCAGGCCCTCAGAGCCTCGTCTCGGCTGGCGATGGATGACCTGTGCATTCACTGATTCCACGTCGACACCCTTCACCTGGTCAGAGTCGAAGCTGCCAGGGCTGGGGCTGGCTCCGCTTTCCCGGGCACCCGGCCCCTGGGCTGTGCCTGACCGTGGCAGCGGGCACTCAGCGAGTGTCTGTGACGGGAGGTTGATGTGCGGCCATCAGAACCACGTGGGCTTCGGTTCGTTTTACCGTGGCCTCCTCTCCAGGAGAGGCTGGGCTGCTGGCAAAGACGAGCTGCTCCCAGTCCCCGTTTTATTCTCCGAGTTAATCCTCTGTGTCAACGCTTCTGCAGCAGCGCTGGGTGCCAACACCAGCGCTTTAGCCTAATTGCAGTAAACGAACAATCCCTCCAACGATCCCTTCAACTGCAGAGCAGGGCAGCCGCCCCCTGGGTCACCAGGGGCAGGTGCGCTTCCGGGAGGAAGCCTGCTGGGTCCTGATCTGCGGCCCGCTCCAGCCCACGGGCGGCCCGGCCACGGAGCCGCGGGGCGTGGGCACCGCTGCCTGAGTCACGGCAGCTTCCCGCTCAGCCGTGAGCACGAGCAGCTGCTGGCATTTAGCAAACAACGGAGCTGGGTCGGGCGCGGAGGCGTCCGCAGTGTGCGGAGCCTCTGTTCTCGTGTGGGGACAAAGACACCCAGAGCGCTCTCCCGCAGGAACGCGGCGCCCTGCCTCCCTGTTGACAATGACAGCTTGCTTCTCACGCGGAGACCGGGGGTGGAGGGGGCAGAAGCCACGGGGACGTGGGGATTGGTGCTCAGGAAGGAAGCCAGGGCCTGGCCACCCCCTTCCCAGACGCCCCCTCCTCCCAGGGACAGGCCAGGTGCTGTGCAGTGGAGGCAGGACGCTCCCTGGGGACAGAGTGCCGGAAGGCAGGCGGGCCACCGGCACCCCCGACACGTCTCCGTCTCCGGCCGCAGCCTCAGATGGACGGCCTTTAACTCGGTTTTCTGCCCCCCGAGCCCCAGGCTGCCGTCAGTACCGCACACGAAACCCTTCTCACAATCGCGCAGCCATGACCGGTGACCACTCAAAGGACTCCCGGCCTCGTGAAGGCGGCTGCTCAGCTACGAGCACAATGCCAAGCACCACGGACATGCAGCCCCTGGGCTGTCCCTGGTGCCCCTCTACGGCTCCTGGAGGGGGACTCTAGTGTCAGGACACCGATAGCTGGGGGGAAGGCTCAGGGCCACGGGGCACCCATCCGGGATCCCAACCAGAGGCCCAGTGATTGCTCCTGAATGAGACGCGGAGCAGAGGGAGCCCCGCAGCCCTCAGTGCTGGGGGCGGGGGGGGGCAGGAATTCACAGTCCAAAGGTCGCCTCCTCTAGTGCATTAGGCCCCGTACTACACTGGCTCGTACTTTCCCCTCAGAACAGATACGGGGGAGGGCGGACACCCAGAGCATGGCTGTGGAGGAAGCTACGAGGTGATTGATTGTTTTATTATTGATTTGAGAAAGAGAGGAAGGAAGGGAGGGGGAGGGAGACAGAACATGGATTTGCTGTTCCACTTAAGGATGCGTCATTGGTTGACTTTTGTACGTGCCCTGACCGGAGGCTGAACCCGCAAACCTGGGGTACCCGGAGGGCACTCCAATTCACTGACCCACCCGGCCAGGACCAAGACATGGTTAATTTTTAAAACCTCCCTTATTTAATGTTCCAGATTCAGCGGTCACGCGTGAGTGAGGGACCCCAGGAAGCCCCGCCCTGACCGCGGAGCAGGCTCTCCCCCCACACTTTCCCCACTCCGCACGTGGGGGCGGGGCAGGCTGAGGGGCAGCTGCAGAAATGCATCTAAACTCCACTCCAGAGTCTAGCGCAGTGACGCTGAGCTGGCCACTTGCGGGCTGTTTCAGCGCTGCTCCTCTTGGCCCCCCCACCTCCCCACCCCGTGCCACCGTGACGTCAGACACGTGCACACGCGCCACAGCATCGCCACGGGCCATCCACGCGGTCGGTGGGGCAAAGACTCCCCGAAAACAAAGCTTTCAGTTTGCAGGAGCCCGGAGATATCTGGCACGTCAGCTGGGGGAGCAGGGACCGAAACCCTGGGGCCGGGGGCGGAGAGCCCCCGCGGTGCCGGCAGGCACAGAGCCCGGCCTCCGCACGGACTCCGAGACGCCGCTCAGGTCCGGGAGGGGCCTCTCACCCCCACTTCCGTGGCCCTCGGACGGACGACCGCAGGCCGGGCCCGGGTATCCCGAGCAGAACGGGCACAGCATCGGGCCGCCGGCCACAAACGTGGCCCGGCCGCCGCCCCGGGAACACTCGGCCGGAGCGCGGGGCGGCTCCTCCGGGCTGCGCTCAGATGGGCCGGGCGCGGTGACATGCCATCGGTGGTGGGACAGCTGGTGGCCGCGGCAGTGTCCTCGGAGGCAGTCGCCGCGGGGGCTCCGGCCCCCCTGGCACGCCTGCAGGCTGGCTGTCCCCGCTCCCCGCCGTAGCGCAGCGCAGGACCTCGAGGTTACCCAGGACGGAGGTCCGCGCACCCCCTGACCTCCCCCCATGCGCACACGGCCACCCCTGTTGCCTCCCTGCCTGGGCGGCCCCCCCGCCCCCATCGGCGCTCCCTGACCCCCCCCACTGTCACTCCAACCCTTCTGCGCCCCCGCTCCCCTGTCCTCCGGTTCCGGGGCGCCTCGCCGCGGCCTCCCCCTGTGGCCACCCCTGCCTCCTACCTCGCCGCCCAGCGTCTCGCCCGAGCTGGGTACGAGGCGCCTCACTGGGGTCTCCGGTGCGCGTGCGCGCGCGCAGGCCTCCGCCCGGCACCTGTGCGAGCGCCCGCGGTCGGCGCACCTTCCCGGCCCCTCGGTGCCCTCGCCCCCGGGAAGCGACCGCAGAGGACCCCGCACTCACCCGCGCGCGCGCGCCGAGGCCCAGCCGCTGGGAGGAGCGCGAGGCTGCGCGGGGGGCGGCTCCGAATGGAGCGCGCCGGCGCGGGCCGGGGGCGGGGGCGGGGGCCGGGCAGGGTGGGGTGGCCCGGAGGTGGACGCTGAGGACTGGCGGGAAGGGGGTCTGAGGCGGGAGCGCGCCCGCAGGCGTCGCGTCACCCTGCACACCTGCTCCCCTGCGAACGGAGCGCGTGAGCCCCCACCCGCGGAGGCCAGAACATCCCTGCCCAAGGCTTTGCTCTTCTGTCCCCGCCCCCGCAGCCCACCCCTGCGCCCCAGGAAACCCAACGTAAGGGAGCTCACGGTGTGTATAGTTTTGTAAAACCAGGGACGGGCGATGCGCTGTTGGCATATTTGGTGATCAGAAACCTGTTGCCCAGGTCCTCACAGATTTCAGAATGAAAAAGAAAATGGACCACACATTGGAACTTGTTCCTGGTTCTGGAAACGCAGACTCCACTCCAGCGGCCTCCACGGCCACCGTGACCCCTCGGACCCGGAGCCGGGAGGAGCAGGCCCTGCACACCTGTGTGTGGCCAGAGACCGGGCTCCCTGACTGGGCTCCCCGGGTCCAGGTCCAAGGCCAGACCCTAATGGGAAACGCGGTTCTTAAAGGTTCTGCCCTACCTAGTCATCGGGTTTCCACAGGCTCCCGGGGTCCGAGTCTTGATTTTCTCTTTTCTTAAGTTCTGCTTTTGATACTCGTGGCTGGTCCCACGTGTCCTGAGAACGGCCACACAGCCATGTTCGTTCAGCGGCTGAGTGGGGTCCTTCGCATCGGGTCTGGGCTCAAGGAGACAGAAGCTGTCCAATTGTTGGGGTGCGTGCAGGGGGTGCAGAGGGGAGTTACGGTTGCGGGTGATGTTCTCCCGAGTTAATAGACCTGTTGTGACAGGCCTGACCTGCAAGTCCCTTCCCCACGGACACCTGTCTGCCTCTGCACAGCGACCAGCTCACTTAGCAGAAACGCACCCTCGGGGGCTGAGATATTTCCCTCCTGCTCCGTGCTTGTCTCCTCCCAAGTGTTTCAGAATCTCCTGGGGCCTTTTCAGTGTCTGCTGACCTTCACCGGAGCCTGCCTGTGGCTAGGCCGCCCTACACCGGTGACTTAAAGGATCTGGGTGGCGTTCGAAGCCATTTCCCAGCCGTGCCTCCACCCCCGCCCCCGCCTCCCATTTCATTTCACGAGCCACTTTGGGGGGACCCACAGCCTCCCGCTGCATCTGGACTCCCCACCCCGCTCTGCGGGTGAGCCTCCAAGGCCCCTCAGCTGCCCCAGCCGTAGTGTCGGCCTGGCCTGGCCTGTCTTCTCCACCACTCTGCAATCCGATCCGGGGAAACGTCACAGCTAACTCTTCTTCCCACCGGGTTTGCGATGCTTGCCACGTTCTAGGTTCCCAGTAAGTATTTGCTGACAGAATGAAAAAAATGCACCAAGTAGCTTGGGCCGTGGCTCCATCCCGTAGGTGAGGAGGGCAGGAAGCCCGTCTGGTTTCGGACGACGGAGTTTCCGTTGTTGAGTGTGCTGTGTGCCGATGCGGGCTGTGGGGGCCGTGGGGGCCGCAGAGGCCGCAGAGGCCCGTCCGTGGCTCCATGAGCCCACGGGAGCCACAGGGGCCTGGAGTCCCGAGGGGCAACCGTGCCAAGGAGAAGGGTCCAGCCTCGGTGTTCAACAACAGCTACTTCAACGGTATTTCACAGGAACCATGTTCTGCTAGTTCAATTCCCCGCCGACCCGAAGACGCACACGCACACTCACAGGCGTGCAAACCTGGTCCAGAAAACACACTGATGCTCACAGGGTCGTCCCGGCGTGGCAGTGGCCGCCCCCAAGTGCGGCCGTCCAGCCGTCCATCCCTGGTCTCGGGACTCTGAGGCTCGCCTGGAGGCTGCAGGGAGACGTGGAGGGCGCCCGCTGTGGAATTTGGCAGACGGGGTTTCAAAGACCAACGTTGCCATTCCCAAGCCTTGTACACTTTGAACCCTTAAGCTCTCCGTGCCCCGCCCCCTCTTCTGTGAATGGGGGTGTGGGGGCACCCTCCCCGTGGGGCCGAGACGGTGTGAGCGCCCCACTCAGAGCCGAGGACTCCAGCCCTGGGGCAGGGTGACGCATGGGTCCCGTCTGGTCCTGTCCCGGCCCCCCGAGGGATGGGCCACAGGCGTGTTCACCTCCACACACGGACTTCAGATTTCATGTGCACGTCCCGGGCGTGGACGCACAGGAGGGAGGCGGCCGGTCGGCCACAGTCCCTGGTTCTGAGCCCGGCGGGTCTTCCTGCTCATCTAACACCAAGCACTGGATAGTTTCCCCGAAGCGTTTAATAGTCCCTGCGAGTTCCTGTGCCCTCCCCCCGCCTTCCAAAAAGCAGCAATTAAATTCCAGTAGCTGTCAGGAATGGATCCAATTGCTACAAAGTACTTGGAGACTCTTGGCATGAAAAATTAATTAGCTATCAGTGAGCTGGCGTCGGAACAGCGTTCACTGTTGCACCGAGAACTGCAGCCCTTTCTGTGTGGAGGGAAGACCGTGGTCCCCGCAGCCTGGCCCTCCGCGGCTCCCCCTCCGGCGCTGATGAACTCGGGGTGCCCTTGCCTCGTGTGAGTGCTTCCTGAGTATCCTGGAGCTCTTCCCTCATGTCTGCGTTGTTCCAACGTCTCCGAAGCCCTTGGCCGAGAGCCTCATGCCGGGGCAGCTCTCTGCTCCTCTGCGACCTCACTGTCGCCCCGGGCAGCCCCTGGGTGCAGGGGAGGCCCCTCGGTCCTGGTCTGACAGGAGAACAGAGAGCCGCCTGCTGGCCGGAAGCCCGGGCCAGTGTGGAGAGGCAGCACAAACGTGCTCGGGGGGCATGGAGTCAGTGGACACACGGCTGCGTGGACCGCCTGCAAACAGCGGCGGCCCGAGGCGGCGAGGAGCCTCGGGCACCTGCAGCGGGGCAGAGGCCCGGCGGGCACCGGGACCCCCAGCCCGAGCCCCGGATGGAGCGCGAGCACACGGCCCTGCCGTCTGAGGCCCCCTCCCACGCTGGGGCCTTCGTCACGGCCGCCCCGGGAACCTGGTGCAAAGGCGGTGCGCCTTTTCTGTAGCAGCAGGGCCTTCCGACCGCCGGTTCTGATGCCCAGTTAACTGTTTTCTTACTCTCAACCCCAGAAGTGAATCGCTACACAAATAAAACAACTTGAAAAACCCTACGAAAGACAAAGCTGTGCCCTCAGCGCCGGGCCCTGCAGGCAGGCAGCACCACGGCCCTGAGCCAGCCACCAGCGTCCACAGGAGGGAGGAGGTTGCGGGTGGCCGAGGGGACCCCGCCGGGAGCACTCCGCACGGGGGAGACGGGCGGCGGGGAGCAGGGTCCGCAGGTCACCGCGGCCCTGTGTGAACACGGCGGCCTGTCTGGCACAGGCAGAGACCTCCCCCGACGTTATTCTGCTCCCACCTCCCGCCACCCCTGCGAGCTGGTCCGGACCAGCCCACTGCTAACCCACAGGTGAGGCGAGGAGGCTCAGCCGCGGCCCTGTGGTCCACGGAGCCGGGAGCTGCACGCAGCCATGTCCGACAGAACCTGTCCCCGACACGGCTCGCTAGGGTCTCTGCGGCGACGCGGACCGCTGGGTGTGCCCGTGCCCAGGGCGCCAGCCGAGGACCCGGCGCCTTGTCCTCCCTCCCGGCCGGGTGTGACCTCTCGTCTCCCGGGAGACGCACCAGGCGCTCTGGCCACGGCCCCGGCTCACGCCTGTGTTGGTGACAGGCACACGATAGCTTATATTCAAACCAGAATGGCGGTGTGGCCACCACACAGGACCAGACGAAGCCCAGGACGTCTGCGGGCTGCGGGCACGCCGTGCTCACGCCGGGGAGGCACCAGCACTCATGGAGACACACGAGTCCCCCCTCCCTGGGGACAAGCGGTGTCCCTGCCCTGTGCACTGCGGGGGCCACACTAGCAGCTCCTGGTACTCACAGCGGTGACGACCAACACGTCCCCAGACATTGTAACTGTCCCCTGGGGGGAGGGGACACCGCCAGGGTAGACAACGACTGAGCTAAAGACAGAGCAGGATCCCATCTGTCAGCACCAAAAAAATAAAAAGAAGGAAAAGAGCAAGCCGTTATTTTTAGAGGAGTCCTCTCACTTACCCGCCCGCGCACGGCGGGTCCTCTGCCGCCCTCCGTGCAGGTGTGAGGCTGTCCTGGCCGCTGCTCCGGGCCGTCCCCTCACTTCTGGGCCGCCCAGCTCCGCGCCCACCTACGGGGTCTGTGGAGCCGGGGGAGGCGGGGGGCGGGGACTGAGCAGAGGCACCGTGTCTCCAACTCGCCCTCCCTGGCCTCCTGCACAGGCGCCACCTCGGTCACCGAACGGCATGCCGGGACAGGAGGTGGCAGCCCCACAGGCCCGGCGCCGGCCTCCCCGCAGGGGTCTCCTCGCAGCAGGATTACAGGGTCCCCCAGACTCAGGGGTGGGCTGTCTGGCCCCACATCTCCAGCCAGCAGACCACTGGGCCGCGCGCTCCGTTGCCCCTGAGGTGCAGATCGACCCCGAGGAAAAGCTCCGTCTCGCACGACATCGCGGTTCCTGGGAGCGCTTTCTGTGCGTCTGCTCCGGCCCACGGCCGGGCTCCAGGCCGCTCGGTTACGCAACCCTGGCCGAGCCCCCAGAGCCAGCACGGGGTCCGCGTCTCCGCCCCCCCTCCCCGCGGTCCCGGCCTGTCCTCCCGATTCTGGCGGGCTCTGCCGATGAGCGTGGGCTGGCTCCAAGTCCTCGGGCGGGCACCGTCACACTTGGGCAGTGCTCCTCTCAACGGTGGCTCGCCGGCGGCCACCTGCCTGGGGCCGCCACGGGACATATGCCCCCACTCCCAGCCTCGCCGCTCCCTGACAGTCACTGTGGGCCAGACGCCCAGCCCGTGTCCCCGTCCGTGAAATGGGAGGATGGGGACAGCGACCCCACAGTGGTCCAAGCGGAGAGCGCCTACGTGTCCTCACCGTCCAACGGTCAGATGGGGGGCCGGCTGGGAGCGGGCGGGGCTGCCCGGGAGGCAGGAGTGCCCGGCACACACAGTCACCCCCGGGCTGCAGGTGACGGAGACGATGCAACTGCTTCCTGCCCGCCCTGCACGTTCTCACTACAAGGACACGGCAGTGGCCCCCTGACCTGCTGCTCACGGGTTAATTCTTCCCCCGCGTGTTGGCGCGGGTCCCAGGGAGCAACGCGCAGCCAGGCCCGGGCCTGCCAGCTGTCTCCTGCCTTTTCCACCCGAATAAACATTGTCCACACGGCCCTGCGGGGGGGGGGCAGGGCGCCCGGAGGAGTGAGTGTGTGTGTGTGTGTGTGTGCGCGCGCGCGCTTCAGAAGAAGTGGCTTCTGAGCAGGAGCCAGAAGTGCTCTGTGCCCCAAACGGGCGCTCACTTTCTCACAGCAACGTCCCTGGAAACCGTCCCGGAGAGGCCACCCCACCGTCCACGACCCTTCCTCCGGGCCCTCTCTCAGGCTTTGAAACAGAGCAGGGCCCCCACCGCGGCCTCCACGTCGCTCCCCCGGTGACCTGCCCCTTTGGGTGCCTGACGGGCACTCGGCGTTCTGCCAACGCTTCTCAGCCTCGTATTCCTAAGGGGACAATCCAGCTTCGTGAAGCGCGTCCAGGTCCCACCCGTGAGGTCCCTGGGCTCTGATGAGGCGGGGAGCTGTGGTGACGGTGGGGGTGGGGACCCCGCCTCAACCCCTTGGAGGCTGCAAGTCCAGACCCAGGCCAGCAGACTGGGTGTCTGGGGAGGGTTTCCTGTGACCTCCCACGGGGGAGGGTCCTGTACGAGGGACATCGACCCCATTCAGGTGTGTGTGATGCAGACCGTCGGCTGCTCCCGGGCCGCGGGTCCCTCGGAGCGCGGTGGCAGGTGCTCCCATCAGCAGGGACGGTCCCTGATTCTCAGGAATCTGTCACTTGAGAAATCGGTGAAGACCGGCCCCTCTCCGGCCCGGGGACCAAACAGAGGCACCTCAGGGGCTGCGGCTTCGCCCAGCAGTGAAGACGGGCGTCACTGGTTTCCGCCTGAAGACCAGTCCGTGCTTCACACTCCACTGGCTCCCCCTCCCCCGCGCTAAGCCACAGTGACCGCGGGGCGGAGGGCATGCGTCTCTGGAGCCCCTCGGCCCCCGCTCCAAAGCCCTGCTCAAGTCCCGGCCCCCAGCCCAGGGCTGGCTCCCCCCGAGCAACACCCCCGACCCAGTGATAGTGACCCAGCCCTGAAAGGACCGGAGGCCGCCCCTCGCTCTCCAGGACGGAGCTGCCCCTTTGTGCTTCGTGGGAGGAAATGGCGACCGGAGACACTGCGTTTTCAAGTAAAAAGGCTTTATTTGTGCAGGAAGGCAGCAGCTAACAGTCTGGGGAGGCCTGGGGGTCCTGTCACACGGAACATGTGCACCTCGGAAGTGTTTGGCGAAGTCACAGGATTAGCGTGTTTAGTCTGTAAAGTGCTAAGAAGAAGTGCATTTCGGCGGGTGGACACTGCGCCGTGGTTCAGTCGTCCAGCGCGCAGACCGCGGACGGCCCAGCCCACGTGCAGTGAGCTGCACCCGCGGACTCTCCACCCCCCGTGACACCCGCAGAGGGCTGCCCGGCGGCAGGGGGCCGGCCCTCGGCACAGACGGCGTTTCGGGCAAGTAGGTGCCGAAGATCCGGCCACGACCGCCTACACCTCGCCCACAACACGGCACACACGCCCGCCCGGAAGGGGGACGTCTGGCGCTGGCCCTGGAGCCTGAATGTGGGCAGGCACGGGGCGTTTTGGTTCAGAGCCAACCTCGTTTACGAAATAGAATATGTCGACTAAAATATTATGTTAATTTTTAATAGGAAAACGCAGTATAAAAATACTACTTTGTTAAAATATACAACGTGCGCACCGGGTCACTTTGGGAAGCCCAGCTCACGTCAGAAAGCCAGTGACCCCCCCAACGGCCCGCGTGCCCTGGCTTTCTTCACCGCCGCGAGCGCCGCTCTGGAACCCAAAGGCACGAGACATAAATAGGGGCAGGGGTCTGCGCCGGGAAGGGGTTCTGAGAGCTGCGGACAAATCCCACAGCTCCCGTGCCCCACACGTCCGCGGCCTCAGACTCCCTGAGCCCCGGGGTGGGGGAGGACCGCGGCAGCCAGACCCCTGGCCGCTCGGGCATCGGCGTGTCCCGCCTTCCCGAGGAGTGTGGCCGGTTCCCCGCAGGAAGAGAAGGACGCACGGAGGGGGAACGCCGTCATCACGGCATTGCACGTTTCTTCCCCGAAGACTGTGCAGAGCGGTCCCTGGTCGGCGCAGCCGTGGCCGGTCCCCTGGGCGTCACACGTGCAGCAGGGGGATCTGCCACACCATGATGGAGGAGGCCAGCTCCTCCGGCCGCGGCTGCCGGGCCCGCCTGCCCACCCGCCGGTGGCCCTGGCCCCCACACGCCACCAGCACCGAGCTGGCCCGCGCCGTCCTGGCTCGCCGCCTGGGGCCCAGCCGGGTGCTGGGGTGCCGCAGGAGGTCACAGACAGCGCCGTCCTCGGACCTGGGCTCCAGGGACCCGGCGGACGAGGTCAGCTCACCGCTGTGCGCCGCGCAGCCCGGTGAAGCCCCCAGCCACACGGCCTCGGGGCTGCCCGGGCTCAGGCAGGGCCTGGCCCCCTCGCTGGGGGCCACTTCCCTCTGGTCTTCATCCTGGGGGTCCGTGCCGGGCGGCGGGCTGTCTCTGGGCCTGTCCTTTTCCGCCATGGCAGCGGTGGTGGCCGCTACCAGGAACTTGACGGGCCCATTGTGCGCGTGGTAGGAGACCATGCCCCTCCCTGCAGGAGAAAGGCTCAGCATTGCCGGCTGCAGCGGGCAGGGGCGGACGGGCCGCCCACCTGCCTCTCGCGTGGCTGACAAAATCCTGCCAGGAACCCCGACACGGGAGTGACATTTAACACAAAAGCGGCGACCAGGCTGTGCTCTCGCGGGTTTTTAGTTAACGCACGGAGAGCTTTCACGAGGATGGTCGGAAACACAGGACCGGTGGCCTGGACTCTGCCTCCAGCCTGTGTCTGATCGCAGGAGCCAACAGGGTCCACAAAGGGCAACGACGCTCCCTGGACCACCCCCAGAAATGGGAACGCCGAGGCCGAGAAAAACTAGGGGACAGAGACGTCACGCTCTAGGACGTATGCTGTGAGGACCCAACGCCCTTTATCGCGCCGTAAGTTACAGTACACATTCTGTGACACTGTGAAGTAGGGAAACAAACGGTGGTTCAAATTCATAGACGTAATCTTTACAGGAGATGGAAAATGTTACTGACTTAAATTCAGTGACTGCCCAGACAGAAACAGGACCCACGCCAAGGAGCTTAATGAGGTCCCAGGTCAGAGGCCGGGTGCTGTCTCCTTACCTGTCACCTTGGGGATGCCCTGCAGACGAGGGACGGGCAGGGCCACCACAAGCCCCAGGCTGGTGCCGACCATCAGCAAGCCGTGGCAGACGAGCAGGCTGGTCGCAGACAGCCGCTGGTGCCCTGCAGGGCAGACAGGGAGAGCCTGGGGCGGGGGGCCGGGGGCCAGCGCCCCGTCCGGAACCACGCAGGCCCGGCCCGAGAGCTCACGCTGACAGCAGCCTCCCAGGGAGCTCCTGGAACTCGGCCCTCCCTCGGGAGGTCACAGGACGGCTTCCGTGTTGTCACCACACACGCAACCACCCATGTGGGCGCCCTCTGCACACACAGGGACCTGAGTGCCTGCCCCAGGGAGCCTCCTGGCCTGTGTCCAGCTCCAGGGCCCCGCCCAGGGCCGGCCTGCCAGGTTTGACGCTGACCAGGAGCACCATCGCTGGGCCAGACTATGAGATGGTGCTTTAGTGCAGGTCTGCACAACCCAGTCGCCCGATAAATACTGCGCCTGGGCCTGATGACGCAGAGCAACCCAGCCCCACCCGAAACTGGGAGACCGCCTGAGCCCCGGTCTCCGGGCCCGACCCCCACATCCGCACCCCACCCTCTTCGACCCCTCCCCCACCGGGCCCCGCCCCTGCAAGACCCTCGGTCTGTTGGTTACCTGGCAACATGTGGTGGACAGGGGTGGCTATGCTGATGTCCTGCAGGTGTTCCAGAGTCTCTGTGTGAAACAGACGCAGCGTGGACCCCGAGGTGAAGGCGACCCAGATCCCCACGCCAGCGATGGCCATGTGCGAGACCACCATGCCCTCCTCCTGGTGAGCCTCCAGCTGACCCTGGGGAGGCAAGCGGAGGGGAGGGGAGGGCACGTGGGGCACCGGACTGCGGCAGCCGGCTGAGCCCCGCCCTCTGACCCGCGTGGAGCCTGGGTCCTTCCTGCGACTCTCCTGCCTGCGTGCGTCTGGCGGGCGCCCACACTGTCCACACACCCTCGGGGGTCTCCACAGGGTGCACCCTCCCAAACCCGACACTCCCAGGAGATGGAAACATAACACCCATCTCGTTTCTATCGCCCTCCCTGCCCCGCCCCAGAAGGTCAGCAGCTGAAAAAGCTGAGCTTCAAACGCACGAGAGGAGGGACGGGGCACACACAGGGGCTCGTGGGACTCAGTCGCTGTGGCCAAGGGAGGCGCACCAGTGCCCCTGGGGCCGGGTGCAGCCCCCCAGGCCCTTCCCCGGACGGCAGCCCCTTCCCGCTGAGGCCCCAGGCCTTCCTGCCCTCCCTGAGTCAGCACCCAGCACCCTAGGTGGCCACCTGCCACAGCGCCAGCAGACCAGGCCCTGCCCCAAAGGCCCATCCCACACCCGGCTCTGGGCAGGCACCTGGAGAATCCGAGGGGCTGTCAAGAAACCTGGGCCTGAGATTTCATGCTGGTCGACAGACCAGACTTCAGGAGGCTCATCTAACCTGTTCGCCCAGCGCAAACACCGACCGCTGACTTCTGCTTCCATCCGGAAAGAGCGGTGGCTCTCCAGGTGGCGTCTGCGACTCGGACCTGGGAGGCCATGTCGCAGCCAGGACACATCCCCACAGCACCCGAGAGACCCCGGACAGGGATGGGGGCCCAGGGGGACAGGAGGACCCAGGGCCTCCAGAGGTGGTTTGGACCACCCCACACCACTGTCCCCACGGGACAGATGAGGCTCCAGCCTTCTGTTGGGCTTCTTGGGGACAAGAGTCTCCACTTCGATCTTCTAGAAACAGGCGCGGCTTTCCCTCTGAGGAACCCCACTGCCAAGACGAGAGGAAGGCTGGAGGGAGGGGCCAGTCTGTCACCAAATCCTCCAGGATCTCAGAGCAGCAGGAACCCCCACCCTCGGGTCCGTGTGAGCGTCTCTCACACCTGCCCGCCCCCGAGCAGCTCTGAGGGCCATGCTGACGCTCCGGGGCCTGAGCTCGGAGCCCGCACCACGACACCCACACCTCTTCTGACACCCCAGCACGCCCGTGAGTTTCCTCGAGCGCGGGACCGAGGAAGCGTCTAGCACCTTTCTGCTGGGTGAGGGTGCTGTTTCCAGCACCTGCGGGTTAGTGCTCTTCCTGAGTGTCGACGTAGGTGCAGAACTGCACCCACATTTCAATTTCAGGCACTTTGTTTTTGGAGAAAGGCATTGAATAAGCCCAGGGCAGAAAGCCGTAAGTAGCTAGGAGAGAAAAACGCAGCCCCCTCCCCACCCCCCAAACCCAGGGGCTCGAAGCTGTCATGGCGAGGCAATTCGGCATTTCTGTTTTCTGTCTGCTCCCTCGGACCCAACAGGGGAGGAGGAGCAGGTACAGGGAGTTTCACTCCTGCCCTTTGCCTCGAATAGCCCACCGGGCCCAGCACCTCCAGGTGGCAGGCCCGGGGCCGCCAGGCCACACCCCATGTCCCCACTGTGACGTGCCACCTGCTGCCCTGGAATGAAGTCACACCAACACCGTCCAGCTCCGAGCTGCTTCTACCAACAGTGCTGGCGCCTGGCCTCCCGCTCAACCAGGCTGCTCCGCCCCCGCCCCACACGGAGCATTCGGGGGTCCCTCTCGGCACCCCCACCCCCGCAGGGATGGCTGGGGGTGTGAGACCTGGAACGCTGCACCAGCCTCTGCTGGGTGCTCTTCCTGCGCAACAGGGACCCACCACAGATTTCGTTTTTTTAAGGAGATTTCTGCTCCTCTCTGTAAACGCACTTGCTCGTTTCAGTACTAAAAGTGCACAGAAAGGAGACTCTTACTCAGATCCAAAGCGATTACTTCCAAGTCTTCAAGATTTACAGTGCAGGAAGCCTCTGGAGCGCGGACAAGTGCCGTTTGGGTTAGAATAAGGTCACAAGGAAACGTTCCGTCCGCAGGGCAGTGGCCCGGTGGGAGGGATGGAAACCGCCCTTCGGCCGTTTGGTGTGAATTGTGGGAAAACCAAGGCACTGTTTTGCAGGAATGTTTCAAAGACGGACCATTGTATCACACTTTCTCCTCTGTGAAAAGAAACCCAACTGCAGGCTAGTGTGCTATGTCTGGCTCCTGCATGTTACACTTGTTCAAATGGTAATTTGTTGCACTAATGAGTAACGGCCACTGAAAGCTACATTTCTGCTAGGTACTTTTGTAAGTTTTCTTTCAATAATAAAGCATATGATGTAACTAAAAACTTCCAAAGGACAGTGGAAACCGACATTGCTGGCTGCCATCCCCTCTCCCCTGCTTAGAAGTGACAGCTCCTGACCGTCCCTTCAGAAGGGCCTGCACCGTGGGCGCCACAGACACACGCCTCACGACCACGGACCACCGCTCACACGTGCGGCGCTGGCCACAGCCGGCACCCTTGTCCGTGCGGTTACGCAGCAACTGCATCTGCCCTCCCCCCAACAGAGCCCTCCCCTCTCTATCACCGCGACCCGGGGCACGCCCCTAGTTAACGGGTCCCCCCTGCTGGGCGCACTGGGGTGCCTCCAGTTATTTGTGCGATCCCAGCGTGCTGGTGTGAGTTGACCTGTCAAGAAAACCCCTGGTGGGGGTGCGGGGGAGGGGAGCAGAGAGGCTTCAGAGCCCACGGGCGACACAGGACACCTGTCCCGGCACGGCACCCCCCCCGCCCCCGCCCGCCCTGGAGCCCCTGCCCAGCACACACCAGCACCTTCCAGGTGCCCGTCTGAAAATCGGCTCCTTGTTTCAACAAGCAGCTGCTAGTTGTTGATGAGGCCAAGGGGTGAATGCGCATGTGTGCAAATGTGTACATGCACGCACACACGTCCGTGTTGCTGAGTCAGTCATCAGTGTGCAGGTCTGTGAGTGCGGGCCTATTTGTGTCTTTGTGAGCTGCCCTCCACACTCGTGTCCGCTGAGTAACCTGTTGGCTTCCTTTCCCTTTGAAAGCCCAGTAGGGGTGCTCTCCACGCTCTCCCCACTCTTCCTCACAGATGCAGCACGGAGTGTGCACCCCCCCTGCCTTCAGTTCATGCGAACTGTGATGCACACACATCACACGGGAATCAGGGTCCGAAGCCGCCGAACTCGGCGCTCTTTCTACGGCGGCGACGCCCCGCGCCAAGTCTCCCCCGCGGCGAGGCCACAAAACCCTCCCTCTGCTTTCTGTAAGTCTGCACCTCAACATCGGTTCACCCGGAACGTTTAGAAGGGCCGAGTCGGGGCCTCAGACAAGCTCCCGTTTTCTGCAGGGCGACTGTCCCACCGCCCTCTGCCAGATGATCCCTGCATCCGGCCTGAAGTGCCGCTTCCATCAAACGCTGGCTTTCCACGCATCCTCGAAGACTATTATGTTCACGCTGAGAAGTCTTTCACGTGAACAGGAACAACCATTCCCACGCTAAGTGGGATTTTCTGGGTAATCCTGTCTTTCTAAGGCAAACCTGGAAGGACTTTCTCTGAGCCTCAGGCCTCTGCAGGCAGAGGGGGGACGCCAGCCCTGGCCGGCGATCCGGCCGGTCCCGGGCTCCCTCCGCACGCGGCACGCCCCTCCACCACTCACCTCCACGGCGTGCGTCTCCGCGCTGATGATGGAAACCTGGCCCCCACACGCGGCCCACAGGGAGTCTTCGGTGGCCAGCAGACTCCGGACCGGCAGCACGCCCAGGCTCACCACCGTCTGCGGCTCGGACTCCCAGGACCCGTCTTAAGAGGAAATGCTTCTTTCAGTTTCGGTCCCGTGCAGCCACCCACACAGGGGCCGGGGGAAGGACGGCAGGTGACCGTCATCGCAGAGGACCGGAGGATCACCCGAGCCCCTGATGCTCCGGTCCCTTCTGGGGTCCAGAGCTCCCCGGTGCGCTCGTTCCCCGGCAGCCCAGCGACGGGGCACGTTGACCCCAGCCCCGCGCTCGGTGCGCCCCACGCAGCTTAATCCCCCAAGCCTCAGCTTCCTTCTCAGCGACATGGGGGCAATGGCGCCGCGTGCCTGGACGGTGGTCGTGAGAACTTACAACGTGAAGATGCCACTGAGAGCTCAGCAGAGCACCTGGCAGACAGAGGCCCGAGGGACACTACTGTTCCCAGTGATGACGTACAAAACGATCGAGTCATCGTTAAAGGAATCGCAGCCAAAGGAATCGGGCGAACTGCTCCATATCCCCATCTCTGCCTGCACTTTAAAATATCCCTCGATTTACACCGTGTTGTGAGGAGAAAACAGGGCTTCACTGAAAACGATGAGCTTGCTCCATCCCTAAACCCAGCAAATGGTAGGCGTTCCCGTTTGAAAGTGCTTCCAGAGACCCGCCGGCGAGGTTCCCCACAGTCTGCGCGTGGGGTGGGCCGACAGAACTCGGAGAGCGGTACGAACCAGCTAAACCGGGATCCAACCCGCACCTGGGCCATGGCTGACGTGATTACACTGTGAATGGTTACAGTCAAGTCTGTAACTTCCAAACTAACCATCAACTGAGCACCCACGTCCACAAACTAACCAGCTCATCCACCCGTGTCTCCGACCCCTTCGTCCAGGAGAGCGGGCCGGGTCCCCCGGTCAGGGGTCCCTTCTCTGCGCACAGCCGTTATCCGACTCGGTCTGGGGACACTGGTCGGGCTCAGGAGAGCAGACACCAAGGGCCACGAGGCAGCTGTGACGCCAGGACACACCTTCACGTTGAGACTCGGCTTCGATAAGATGCCTGTTTACACTGCGCCCGACAGGGGCTGCTCTTTCTGCCGCTCAGGGTGCGACGCTCCACAGGCAGACAGGTCGCCACGCGGTCTGCCGCGGTGGCCTGGACCCAACCCACCAAACCTCTGAGGGTGGCCCCTCCGAGGAAGCGAGGCCGGAGGTCAAAGGTCAAGGCCACGAGAGCCTTCCAGGCAAAGGGACCAGCTGGCCAGCGCTCACGTCTCGGGTGGGAATGGACTGGTGTGTCTGAACAGACAGACAGAAGCCACGTGCCTGGAGCGGAGGGACCGGGAGGAGGGGCCGGTGACCTGGTGGGTGGCCGGGCGCCACACAGCAGCTCCGGGGGGCACAGGAATGGGATTTTATCTGTGCATATTGGGTGGGGGTGGGCGTTCCTGACGGAGGAGAGAGGGGGTGGTACCTGCCCGGGAGGGCATCAGGGACAGGAGGGACACACAGGCAGGAGTGAAGAGGCCTTGTGGGTGTGGAGGCAGCCCCTGAAGTGAGGGGGGACGGCTGGACCCAGCGGGCAGTGGGAGTGTGGTGCGTCCAGCTTGGGAATGGCAGCAGTGTGGTCCCACTGGGGGTCAGGTGGAGGCCCCAGACAGGCGGCTGGATGAGGGGCGGGGCAGCAGGCCTGGCCAGACCCCGCGCCCGTGGCACCCGGACCCACGACTCCCGGACCCAGACCGTGACAGGCAGCGCCCTGCGTGCGACCCCTCACCTTGTGCCTTTGCGTAGACGGCCACGGCCCCGTCGACCAGGCCCGCGTACAGGCGGCGAGGCGTGCAGGCCAGGCTCATGACGGTGGCCTTGTCGGGGGCGAAGAAGTGCTGCAGCCGCACCTTCTTGGCGCCAGGGCTGCTCTTGTAGACGGAGATGCTGGAAGAGAAGGGCCAGCTGTGCACACGCAGGGCGGCCGTGCGGGGAGAGCCGGGCGCCTGCTGCCGGACGGCACCGCGTCCCACCCTCGTCGCACGCCCAGTCCTCGCACAAACGCCCGCTACGCCTTGAACACTCTCGCCCTTTGACCTCTTCCTTGCGTTTCAAAAGAGAAATCCTGGGCTACAGAGAAGCGAGTCCTTCCTCCCCACTGGGAAATGCGCGCCAGGAAAACCACGTCAGCTCCTTTAAGCCGCGTCCGTGGGGCTCGGCTACGACCAGGCTGCGACTCTGTCTGTCCCCAGACGCAGGGGGCCCCGCCACGTCCGTGCCCTGTGCGCGCCCCTCGGGCGGAAGGGACCGCTGCCCCGCACTGGACCAGCGCGGGGACTGAGACCCACCTTCCCTCCTCGGTCCCCAGGCAGACGGTGGGGACGCCCAGCGCGCTCCCGGCGGGGCTCCCCGGCTCCTCGGCGGGGCTGGGCTCCGGGCTCTGCGGCACGGGCACGTGGACCATGCACAGGACGCGCGACTCCACGTTGAAGCACTCGGTGACTTTGGGGCCGGACCTGTGCAGCGAGACGATGGCGATCTGGCCCATCTGACTGGTGCAGCTTCCCACCTGGCGGGGGCGGGGAGGGGGAGGGGAAAGGCTCGCAGGTGGGCCACAGCACCAGGAAGCCCGCACGGTGTGAGCCCGGCCGTGCCGGAACGTGAGTGAGGCCCACACAATCCGCTACCAGAGCCCCCTTCTCCGCGTGTTAATCAGGTCATTTTTTCCCTTTAATTTTGATAAATAAAAACAGAGTTTTGATTTTTTCAATCGCGTATTACACGCTTTAAAAACCACACTCCTCGCCCCGCACAAGGGCACTCACACACAAGGCAGAGTCTTGCACAGTGACTGGTGTCAGTGTTGGGAATCTCCCCCCAGAGAGGACCCGATGCTAGTGGCAGGAACGCTGCCGGAGGGGCTGGGGCCCCTACCCCGCCGTGCGCTGCTGTCCTCCCCTCCCACGGGCCCTGCTGCCCACTGCCCATGACCCCACGCCTCCTGTTCCCTGGGTCACCGAGGCCATTAAACGTAGACTCAACGCTTTCTGAGGGGAAGGAGTGGGATCTGGTTAACGGGAGGGACTGGCTGGGAGGAGAGCGCCAGCTGGGGCACAAGGGAGCTGCGGGGCCAGGGTGTGGCTGTTCTGCGCAGTCCGTCCCGCGGGCCAGCGGGTTCCGGGAGGGTGGTGACGCCCTCCTTGCCCTCACCGTGTTTTCTCCCCATTACGTAAGCTTCCTGCTTTGAAGCCGCTGGGGGAAGGGCGGCACACTGCACTCTGGGGACAGGGAGTGTGACCCCAGTTACAGAGACAATGAGCCAAGACAGTGTCCCTCTTAAAAGTCTCGAATCCTGAGGGCAGCGTGCCCAACCCCTCCTTCTCGCTGGAGGGCAGCAGCCTCGGGTGACAGAGTGCTCCTTCCTGCCCCCTCTCCCAGCAGCCCTGACCCAGCAGAGGCTCTGCAGAGGGGCAGGACACCGGGGGTCCTCGGGGAGGGGTCCTCCGGGGGACCCCTGGGGGGGACACGGGACACCACAACACGGACCACGGGAGGAATCCCTTTGGCTGGCACCAGCCAGAAATGCCCGCTGGCAATGTGGCACAATTCCAGTGCAGTATTGTATTTGGAACAAATTCACTTTACTGCTAAGTTTCCAGCGTGAAAAGCCAGCAGGGCCTGTGGGGGCAGGGAGGACCCCCATGCAGCTGAGCTGCCCAAACTGAAGAAACACTGAGGTTACTCTCACGTTAGTTAAACTGCCCGTCTCTGGACTGAATTTACTCTGGCAAAGCTCTAGGTGGAGAAAGAAAGAGAACAACATGCTAATGCCTGAGAATCCTGCTTCTGTCCAACAGCCACAGCTCCCCGTCGGGGCCTGTGACTTCCTGTTTAGACATGTGAGCTGGGACACGTCCTTGGCCGGGGTGACACGCCCTAGCGCCAGGCCCGTGCTCCCGGCGCCTGGACAGACGCTGACCCACGAGGCTGCGGGAGACAAGCGAGGGCGCCTCACCCACAGGGAGCCCTGGGCGGCGGCTGTCGGGTCCGGCCGGCCCCCACGACCCGGGAGGGGCTCGGGGTTGTAGGCGGCACATTCGATCTGCAGGGACGAGAAGGAGGGGCTGCGTTAAAGCTGGACGAGGAGGCGTCCGAGATGCAACGTGTGAGGGAGTGACAACGTTCCCACGCTGGGGTCCCTGCTCACCCAGCATCAGGATGCGAAGGTTAAGGCGCGGGCCTTAGAAATCAGATTTTTAGACACAACCACCTGAGGGAGCTATTTAGCCTTTAGTGTTTTCCCTCCAGGCCGCAGAGCCCGAGGGGACGGGGTCCCAAAACGTGTCCAGGCTCGGTTCCCGGAGGGAGGTGGCGAGCCCCCGCCCTTCCCCGACCGACCACCCGCCCCTCCCTCAGGGAGGGGACCCCTCCACCCCCGGGCGTGGGTGTCACCACAGAGTGGAGGGAGAATGAACGCCTCCGTCTCTCACAGACGCGCTGCACGCCCGAGCCCACGCACAGGGACGTGAACGCAGTGCCGCCCGGAGACAGCACGCACGTCACGCAACACGAGGCCTCCCAGTGGGGCCCCCGGACGCCAACTGGATGCTGCCCTCGCTCACACAGTGGCACTGACGGCCTGACGTGTGCTCCGTGTCACACACACACCCCACACACCCCGCTTCACACGTGCGCCCGCTTCATGCACCGACTCCAGCACCAGCTCCAGCTCCGGTTCCAGCTCCGGCTCCAGCTAACCACCCAGGAGCAGGAGGGGCCCGCCCCCTGCTGGTCACTGGCTTCCCCCACTGGACAACAACCTTCCACCCGTCACCTTGAACTCCTGCTGCTTGGCCACCGTCACTGGCATGTGTCCCACGAGGAGGGGGTGTCTCTCCTTCTTAATCTGGTTCCCGTCGTCTTCCACGCAGAACCAGCCCATGTGGTTGTCCTCCTCTGGCCACGTGCGGGGAAGGGAGCAGGGACAGCAGTGACTGGCAGGTGGCAGGGTGACTCGGCCCCACGGGGCGGGGGGCGGGGGGTGGGAGGGCTAGCTGCTCTGCCCCTGGAGCAGTGGCAGCCCCTCCTTCCAGGACGGGCCACGCACCGCTGCCGTACTTGGGACAGCGCCCTGGCCGCTGGGAGGGACGGAGGCACCAACGCACAGGGCCCTGCCCTTGCTGCGTGAGCACCCAGGGCTGCTTCTGTCGTCTCACTTTGGTGAAGCAACAGACACGTCTACATTCAGAGACCCACAGAGAAGCTTTCTAATGCGGAATGAGATCTCACCCGCAGAGGGAGCTGTCCCTCAGCTGCGGGCCGAAGTCCATGTAGGGAGGGAAAAGGGGCTTATTTCCAGACTCCACTGACTCCCCTCGGAGAGCGGCCGACCCCTGCTGGCTGAGCCCCCTGAGCCTGGCTGGTGCCGCCCGGACCTGCTCCGGGGACAGGAGGGGCGTGGGACTGTCCCTCCCACCGGCCACGGCTCCCTCCGCCCCTGCCTCTCTGGACTTCATCTTCTGCTAGTAGTTCATTATCAGTGCGTGTGACCTCGGGCACCTGAAACAACCCCACACATACACACACACACACACGCAGGCACACCCAGTGTCCCCAGCACTCAGATCGGTGAGTACAAATTACGGAACACACACGGCAACACACACCTGCCCCCGAAAGGGCAAGGCTGGTGGACGTGGGAGCAGGAATTCGATGATGGAACCGCCCCCACTGCTGCCGGGCCGGTCGGTCCCACCTGCACCTCGGCTGACAGGTGAGGGGACAGCAGAGGGGACAGCAGAGGCTGAGGCAAGCCTGGCTCTCCAGTGTGAGGACCTGACCTGTGGGGCCCCGGGCCCCCGGCTGTGAGCAGCCTCAGCTGATGTGGACGTTTTGTTCCAACACCAGGGAGGGCTTTGCCCTGCACCCCGTAAATCGTCACATAACCCCGGGCCGACCCCGTGCGCTGGCATTGCTCTTCCTGTCTGAAAGTGTTCTTGTCCCCAGGGCCCGACTTGTCGGTTCACCTCCCCAGCACTGCCTGCTCCTGTCGGGCACACAGTCCACGCCCACGCAGAGCCCTGCCAGGGCCTGAGGCGTGCCCCGCCCCTCACAAACCGGGAGGCGGGGCTGCTCTCACCCAGGGCGAGCTTGGCCAGCTGCAGGCTGCTTAGCCACGACTCCTTGACGGCCGGCGTGAAGGTGCTGAACACGGCTGTGAAGAAGGTGGGCCTCCCGGACCTGCAGAGGGACGGAGCCCGGGTCTCAGGGGGCGCTCCCCTCCCCGCCAGCTCCACCTGCCGTCCGTGGCCGGCAGCCGAGCCCGCGTGAGCAGGCGCGGCCGCGGGCAGCGCTGAGCCGGGCACGCACCTGTCCTGCTTGCCCGGCAGCTGCAGCTGCAGCCGGCAGCAGTCGGCCGCCCGGATCTCCTCCTCCTTCTGCAGGACCAGCCGCTGCAGCCCCGCCGTCCAGTCGTGGGCCACCGCCTGGTTCAGGTTCTGCGGAGGAGACGGGAAGCGCGTGGGGGCAGGGCGGCGGGCAGCGCTGTCCCGTGGAAAACCCGCGCGCGTGCGAGGACCAGAAGGAAGCCCTGGGGGAGGGGCCGCAGGGTGCGCGCCCAGCCATTTCTGTGACGGCACCGACCCTCAGGCCTGCGCAAGGGCGGAAGGTTCCCCGAGATGTCGCCCCGCCCCCGCCCCCGCCCCGTCCAGCGCAGGAAACACCGCGGGACCGGTGCCAGCGCGCACGTGAGCTGACCGCGAGCCAGAGGCAACAACAGCCCGTGGGGCCCAGGGGCTGGGCGGTTACCTGGTAGTGCCCCTTCAGGTCGCCGACGAGCTGCGCGATCTGGCCGACCACGTTGAGGTCGTGCAGCAGGTTCTGCAGGTCCTGGTACAGCTGCCCGGGCCCCACGTACACCTTGTCTGCAAGGGAGCAAACCGAGGCGCCGCCTCAGGCCAGCGCGCCCGCGGCGGTGGGGGGGCGGCGGCACGAGGATAAACTCCAGGGAATCTTGACTTTTTGAAACATGTTTTCAAGCGTTTGGGGTTTTTCAGTAACTTTTATTCTGAAGTAACCGTAGCTGTACAGAGAAGTGGCAGGGACAGCAGCGTCCCTCCCGAATGCCCCGCCCCCACCCCCGGAAGTCGGAACGTGCAGAACCGCAGCTGCTCCGTCACCGCTGGGGGTCACCTGGTCCACGCACGAGCCCACCGCGTCAGTGTTCTGGCCCGATCCAGCCGTGGCCCCTCGGCTCCTGAGCTGTGGTTTCTCCCCCGGAAAGGCCCCCATTCTAGGTCGGTCCCTGGGGCATTCTTTGTCTTTTGTGACCTTGAGTGTGTGAAGGACCCTGGTGAGTTATGTTTCGCAACCTGGGTTTGCCTGACGGTCGTCACTTCTGGTGCTTTCCAGACATTGTTGACGTTAGTAAGAAGTCTCTGGAAATAACATTTAATCTGAACCAAACTTCCGGTGACAAGGGTCACTCAACAGCAAAACGAGTCCCCAGGGGTCCTTCTCTCACGTGAGGTAAAAAGGGTGAAGCCAGGTCTGCGGTGACTTGGTGGCTGCCAAGTGCCCCATGGGGACAGCCCAGCCCTGGCTCGGGGCCAAGGCACTGCCGTCGTCACCCCTGCCACCAGATGGCGCTGGCGGGGCCTGAGCTCAGAGCCACACCTGCAGGCAGAGACTGCAGGCCTGTCCACCTCGCATACCAGGGCGCTGCCCGAGGTCACCGGGTTGCGGGTCCCGCAGGGGAGAAGTCCCTCGAGCTGAATGACTGCGCTGCTGCCTGACCCGTGTCTGGCGCTGTGATTTGCTGAATTACACGCATCGGCAGCTGCACAGAGCCCCATGCACACACATTCAAGGCCCACTTCTGGGCACAGTCATGACTGCCCCTGCCTTGGGCGGACCTGGGGAGGATGGTTCCCAGCCCTACCCTCGGGCTCCGGCTCCCACCTCCTGCACCACGGGCCCCTGCAGGGCGGGCTCTGGGCGACCCACCCCGCTCGCGCCCTTCCCAGCGCCTGCGAGCAGGGATCCTGGCGTCCGGAGGGCGCTGGAGCCCCGTGTGGAGATGGGCTGAGGCTGGGAGAGTCCTGCCAGAGGCAGCCCGGCAGGGGCGCTGTATGGACACGGGGAAGCGACGTCTAGTCATCCCCCACCGCCCCCCCCCAGCAGGAGCACATCACCAGGAAGAGACAGGCAGCCCCCGAGGGTGCCGAACGAGCCCGGGAGCTGGGGCGGCCGGAGGGCTTTCTCTGCCCAGGGCCAGCTCGGGAGGTCGGAGGAACCCTGCAAAGTGCCCCAGGAGGCGCACGACATTCTGCAACATAACCGCAGGGATCTGGAAGCTTAACTAACCCCCGTGACACCAGGGGACCAGCGGACAACCACGGACCCCTTCCGCCAGGCCTGCCCCGGAAACAAAAGTTCAACACAACCGAACAGCGTGACCC
>CM052548.1:84130398-84166859 GCA_028533065.1 Trachops cirrhosus
GGGCCCCTCCCAGCCAGCAGCCCTTCAGCCCCAACCACAGCACCCCGCAGATGGACGGACGCGGGCAGATGCAGCCTTGCAATGCCTGAGGGCCCCCTCCCTGTGGCCGCCCCGCCCCAGGCCCGCGCCTCACTCTCCACCCCAGACCTGGCGGCTGCGCCTCCTCCTCATCAGGAACCCATCCCGGCTCCCTCCGAGGGGAGTCAGCACCTCGGACAGCCCGGGGCCTCCCCACCGGAGTGGACAGCACACGGATGCACGCACTTCACTCCGACAGCCGGAGCTCAGAAACCCTCCGGCACGAAGCAGGAGGCATTTCTACGTGGCTGCTTCCAGGCTGACGACATTCCACACACGCACACACACACACGTGTCACGGGTTGTCAGATGAACGGAAGGTTAAAGGGGGCGTCGCTCAACGGTGGCCCCTGTGAAACAGTCAGGGACTGGCCGTCGCCACGTCCACGCCCGGCAGCGGTCACACACTGGGTCTCAGACCCCTTTCCGCTCCTGACAGTGGTCCTGCTTATCTGTACTTCCTGCCTGGCGAGTGAAAGCTGAGAAAAGCTCGGAGTATTTTTAATTAATACTCATTGAAAAGCAACAATAAACCTATTAGCGTTACCTCAGCTAGCACATTTATGAAAAATTACAGTATTTCCCAAAACAGCAACAGCAGGCGCAGTTCTCTGCATCGTGGCAACCTCCCCCACGCTGGGCCACAGACAGCTGGACTCTGCCTTCCGTGGACCTGAGGCCACACTGCGTGCAGCCCCTGGGACGCTCCTCTGCTCACGTGCGAGAGGAGAGAGGGACAGGCCGGTCGCCTCCCGGAGCCGGCGGGAACCTGTGGACAGCGCCTGGTGGCTCCAGGGGCTCTGGACCGGCTCCGGGCACCGCCGTTCGGGGGGGGGTCCCCCCGGTTCCTGGGCGGCTGCTGCCCTCAGCGACGCGGGGGGAGGGGCCCACTCTACCTTCAGCTCCTGCTTCTGCTCTAGCGGCCGAGTCTCTCCCGCGCCCGCGGCGCCGGCCACCAGCTCGCTCATCTTTCTCTCAGAGAGCTCCGTGACCCGGGCGAGGTCGCGGGACAGCTGCAGCACAGAGAGACACGGCTGCTCGCCCCGCGCCCCTTCCGCCACGTCCGCCACTCGCCCACCTAGAGGGCTTCGGCGCGTGGTGAGACTGAAAGGACCAACCGGGGCAAACGCGTGCAGAATGATCCCGGTGCCACCGCACAGACCCTGCACTCGGGACCCTGCTGAGGGCGGCGTCCCCGGGGACAGGCTGTGTGGACCCCCAGCAGCCCCCGGACCGATGCGGCACCGCCGGTGGGACCGCCGCTGCCCCGGATCTGCAGCGGCCCCCTGCTCCGCGAGGAAGTGCCGCCCACGCCGCCCGGGACAAGGCCACGGGGAGTGTTTCTGGTGAAAAGGCGAGAGGCTGTTCCAGAGACAGCTCTCTGCGAACTCACAGTGTTACCCGGCAGTTCTGACAGTCTGACCCCTTCGACTAGGACGCCCGGCTCCCCACCCCTTCCCGGACGGTGCCCGGCGACACGGGCCCCTGGCCGTCGGTCAGCTCGGTGCCGGCCTCGCACTGGTCTCCTGGGGGAGGGTGCGGCACCTGCCGGCAGCTCGCTGGCCGCTGCGGGTGGGGAGTCCGGCACGGGGTCCAGCCGGACGGCAAGGAGGGCACAGTCTGTTGGATGACCATCCAGCGGGCCCCTTGGTGGCCGACGCTCACCCAGCCTGGTTCGGGCTACAGACAACCAGGCCGACTGTAGACGAAATTTAAGGGTGCTTTGCCCACCCTGCTAAGGCACCCACTGACCACTCCGTCCTGCTGAAACTGGACCCCAAAGCGTGACCTCCAAATCTGGACACAAACCCAGAGTGCAGGGCCCGGCCGCACGGAGTCGAGCATGACTGCACTTACCCTCTCCCTGGCTCAGCCTCGCCTGTGACAGTTCTGGGGACGGAAGACGGCTAAGGTCCTGGGAGAGGCGTGTCGGACCACTGAGCGGTCGGACTGACCGCCACACACGCTCGATCGTGCTGGAGGTTCAGGAAACCAGTTTGTGGGGTAGGATGGTGCCGATGACAACCTGCCAGGGCAGACACCGGGCGGCCACCTCCGCCAGTACACGGGTCCGGTTCCTGAGTGCGCGCGGGGCGGAGTTCACGCGCCGACTGTGCCGCGACGGTGAGCCATTAGGTCGCAGGCTGCATCCAGAGCAACCAGGCCGGCCCGCCCGGCTGCCCGTGGCTGCCTCCCCCCCTGCACGGAAGGGCCGAGCACGCAGACACCCCTGCAGCCCCCTCACAGCTGCCAAGACCCACCGCGACCGCGTGGGGGGCACAGAGAGTCCCCGCGGAGGGCCCGGGGCCTCACTCAGACGGCGGCCTCGGGGACCAGCACCGCCCCGTCCAGGGCTCACGCGCAGCCTCTGCGCTCTGCCCCTGGCCTGCAGCTCAGGGTGCCCCCTCCCGCCCCCTCGAAGGGCAGCTGGGAGTGTCCGTCCTTCACATCACTTGTAACGTGTTCTGTTTCACACCTCGTTGTGCGTGCTGGGAACCCTGAGTCCAAAGCAGCCCCTGGAGGACCGCGGCGTCGCACCAGGGCGTGGGCGGACGAGCACGGGTCCATCAGCGTGCACAGTGGGATCCGCGCACACAGCACACACTCGGAGAAGAGCTGTTTACCGTATTTTTCAGACTGTAAGATGCACTCCCCCCACCCCAAATTTGGGAGGAAAATGCAGCGGCGCCCCTGCTCCTGCCTCCCGTGACCCCGCTCCACTGAGGCCGTCCCCACAGCGAGCCAGGTACGCTACATTCGGACTATAAGACGCACCCCCTCCCTCCCAAATTTGGGGGCAAAGTGAGTCTTATAGCCCGAAAAAGACGGTGCTTTGTTAAAACTCTGAGGATGGCACACTTCCTTAGGGCCTCCGTAGGGCTCCCGAGGGACTCGGCCAGGGCCAGAACCGCCCAGCCCTGCCGCGGCCGCACTCGCCCCACGAAACGGGCACCCGCCCTCTGGCCAGCGCCCCGTGCTGCCCTCGGACCACACGCCACTCCGTGAGAAACACTTCCTTAAACGCCACGGGAAGCAGCGCCCGCCGGACGGCCCGTCTCGCGCCCGCGGCCGACAGCTCACTCACCTGCTTCCGGTGGTTGCTGCGCAGGAAGGACCTGGGGACCCCGTTCCTGCACTCCGAGTCGCTCTGCTCCTCGTAACTCTCGAACTCGCTCGAGCTCCACCCGTGCTCCAGGGAGCTGTCCCCGCCTTCGTCCCCATTCTCCACGTCGTCGTAGATGAGCTCACCTGGTGCGCGAAGGCCACACTGAGTGAGCAGGGAGAAGGCCACTCACTGCTGCTCACGCCCGCCTGTCATTGCACACACGGGCGGGCGGGGCGTGCACGCGTGCCAGCAAAGCAGAGGGAGCAGCCGAGCAGCCGCAGGCCGGCCCCCCCGGAAGGAAGGGCGTTAGGTGGGCCTGCGGGGCTTGGCCTCGGCTTCCCAAAGCTCTGAGAACCCTGCCCCGTCTGCACCCCGAGCCCCGGGCGCTCCCCAGAAGCCACAACTGTGCCAAACGATCTGTTGGCCACAGAGAACTTTCCACAAAGGACGGTTTGTGTTTAGGTAAATGGAAACAGTATGAACGGATTGGATGGATGGACAGATAGATGGAGACGGATGGGTTCAAATACGAAGAGAGGCTGGCTGCAGACCAATGGTAAACTTTGCTTTTGTACAAAAAACAAAAAAGGGGCCTACCAAGACTCGTGGGTAAGCTACGGCCAAATTGAAAGGGCTTCTTCCCACTGGTCACTTCAGAACTGGTGACGAGCACGCCATGCCCGGTGACAAAGGCCTCCCCACAGAGGGGACCCTCCTTGGCGTCCTGGCCTCGGGCGCCCCCCAATCGCCCCTCTGCTGGCAGAGGCCTCCAGTCACACCGCACTGGCAGCGCAGAGGTGGGCGCGCACTGGCTCGAGACACCAGGGCGTCCTGCTTGCAGGAGGCCCAAGGGCAGGGTCTGCCCTCGCCGGGCAGGCACGCAGCAGCGTCCACAAGCCCCGGGAGCGAGTGCTGGGTACAAGCTTCTGTCGGAAAGTCTGCGGCCGGTTTGGGGCCGTGACCTCCACTCGGCTGCTTCCTCTCGAGCTCCTGACTCCGAGCGGCCCCTGGATTGCAGGGGACACTGAGCTGAGGCCATGGATCCCTGCCGGCGGCCGGCTCCTGGGGACGCTGCAGGGACGGTGCCGGCCGGTGTGGGCGGGAGGCACCCGAGTGTCCAGAGGGCTCTCCGGGGTGGCGTGGGGGCTACTGGACCAGACTTCCTGGCATTGTGTGGGCAATTCGGCATCAGGCTTCCGGCGACGGGGTTGTAAGTTTACGCTGACATCCTGACGAGGGGGCTGGGTGTCCCCTTCCTGTCACGGGGGCCGGTGTCACAGAGGGGCGGCCCGCGCCGTGCAGGCTGTGGTCTCCGGGTGGCCACCCGGGTCCGGGAGGGCCGTCTGCAGGCTGATGGGCGGAGCGATGGATTTGATACCTCAAGTCGTTAGGAAGCGTCTAACTGGCTAAGTGTTTTAATTTATCCACAGAAAGTTTACAGAATCGCATCTCCCGGTTTTCCTGCATTCCTCCTGCAGTTACCCGCTCCTGGTCTACCCCTCCCCTACCCCTCCCCGACACCCTCGGCCCCAACACCCTGCAGGCTCCTCCCCTCCGCTCTGCTCTGCACCCCTCCCGGGAACCACTCCTCTGCCTCGCCTCCTGGTCCGGGGCTGCACCACCCTTATTTCCTCCCTCCGAGCTCTGACTCTGCTCCTCTTCCCCGGGCCGAGTCGGAGTCCGAGCTCCTCGTTTTCCGCCTTCTCTTCTGAGCAGGTGCCGCGACCTCTCTGGTTCCTCACCCATTGAAACCCAGCCGTGAGTTTTCACGTGATGTTTTTGTGATCATTCAAGTCGAAACGCTTTCCAGCTTCTGCTCTGGTGTCGCCCTTGGCCGTGAGTGGTGTCGGGACTGACTTTTCATTTTCTAACGTTGGGGCTGAGTTTTACGGATCGGGTTTTCCCGAGGAGCGAGGCCTGGGTACCGAGTCTTCGGCATTTGTTAGCCCCTCTGTCGATTACGACACGGTGCCCGCAGTGTGGTTAGCACACGATTACGATCGCACAGGTCAGGGCTAGAAGTGTCCCGCGCGTTTGGGGAAAATGTGCGTCCTAAACTGCCAGCTTCGGGGCTCTGTACGCGCCTTGTGAGCCGACCGCGTAGTGAGTCCTCCTGCAGCTCGCTGACTTCACACCCGGACCCCGACGCCGGAGACGGCTTTCAGCCACAGACCTGCCGACTTCTGGTTCCTTCTGTCCCGTGTTGGGCATGAGCTCTAGGCTGGTTGTCAGGTGCACACGAGTGCAGGCTGGGACGCGCCCTTGTGAAGGGCTCCAGGTCTTGTGCTCACACGGCACAGTCTCACCCGCTGCACCGCGGGCAGGACTGGCCCACGCTCCCTGTGCACACGCTCTGTGAGCTCACGCAGCCTCCGAGGCACACGCCCGGCTCTGCCACGCTGTCCGGCCTGAGAACCCCGTGCACTGGCCACTGGGGTCAATCTTCAGCTACTGGGCGGGCCGATGCATCTGGACTAATTCTGCCGCCTTTGTTTCATGCAACATGCCACGCTTTCTTATTTTACATTCTCTTTCTGTCTACCATTGGGCTTTGCTCTGCTAGTTCAGAAGTTAATCCACTTCTGTTCTCCTAGCGATGACCCGTGACATGCACACCTGTACGATGGTCTACAAAACCAACCCTACACCCTCCTCCCGGAAGACGCACACCCGAGGACCCAGGGGCAGCCGCCAGGTCCGCCGTCACCCGCCCTCCCCGCTGCGCGCTCGGCACTGGGCCCGCGCTGGTTCCCGCTGACCCACAGACCCACCCGTCTATTCGCTCGCTGTTCTTCTCGCTGCCCATCACGTTCCGCACCCTTTTCCTTGAAATTCAATGGTAAACGTTTCTCTAGCGTCTGTGAGTGGAAGCCTCCCCACTCTCCATCTCTTTTTCACAGATTATACTTTGGCTGGACGTGGAAATCTGGGGTGAAATGCAAGTTTTCTTCAGCGCTCGGCAAACGTTATTGCACTGCCCCCCCCGTGCTGCTCTTCTCTCCAAATTCTGGTTCCTTTAACGGCAACCTGCTCCCTCTCCTGTGGCTTTTCCGGGGCTCCCGTGGGGGCGGAGCCGGAAGCGCCCACTGCACGGGCCCAGGGATCCACGCCCAGCCTGCTTCAGATCGGCACTCAGTGCTTCCACAACCTGGGAACTTCCGTCTTCAATTCCAGGCAATCTCAGTAATCCCCTCTTCTCTTTTCTCGCTGATTAGACGCAGGCTGGCACCTCTCGGAATCCGTGTTTCCACCTTCTCTGTCGTACTTTCCATATCCTCAACTCCTTCTACCATTTGGGGCGATGAAGGCAAAGACCCTCGACCGAGTGTTGTGACATAAACACGCTCGTGTGTGCACACGGCACACGGCAGCACTGAGACACGGTAACGCACGCAGAGCACGCATGCAGCACACAGGCGTGTCCGTGTGCCCAGAGGGAGCCGCCGCGAGTCTGCGGCCCCCACCGCCCGTCCCCGACCAAGCAGACCTGGCTCCGAGTCGGAGGTCTCCCGTGGCACGTCATCGTAAACGGCTTCTTCTGGGTCTGCAACGAGAGGGGGGAGACTCGCAAAACCGAGCAGGACCCGCCAAGCACGAGCTACCCGTCCCAGGGCCGCCGCCCCCACCACAGCAGGGTCAGTGAACGGTCAGCCTGCAGGGCGGCCACTGGGCCTCCCCCAGAGCACGGTGCCCAGCCCGGGGCAGGCGTCCTCCTGGGACCGGAGGGAACCGCTCCGAACAGGCCCGTCTCCGACAGGGCGCTGCCTGGCGTCCAGGGCCATCAACTCCATCACCTGAGGTTCGACTGCACCTCTGTGTGGGCTTCTTCAAAAACCTTAGTCTCTGACACTAAGTGTCCTGACACGGAAAACACAGTGTCAGACACCGAGGGCAGCCCCCAGGCAACGTGAAGGGGCGGCGTCCCACAGACCGGCGACCACGAGGCTTTGTGCCCCGGGTACCGAAGGCAGCCACACGGACGTATGGAAACGGTGAACTCTCGGGACAAAATTTCCCCAACAGTGCCACATGGAACACTGGTTTTCTTCAATAAGTGTGGGAGTGCCCTCTGAGGCTGGCGGAGGGGCTGGGTGGGGGCGCCCGGAGTGAGGTCGGGGCTGCGGGGTTGTGCGCAGCACGTGGGGGGGACACTCGCACGCCAGAGCTCTGAGCCCCGACGCCAGGCACGAGGCTCATCAGGGACATGACGCGGCGGCCCCCCAGGCGGGCTGCTTACTCTCCATCCACGCGGTGTTGGCCGGGTCCGCCACCCAGCGGGCGAGGGCGCTGTCCTCGGCGTGGGCCCGGTCCTCACTGCGGGAAAGCAAACCGTCAATCACCACCCGGCAACCCTTCCGCTCACTGGGCGTCCCCAGAGGACACAGATGCTCCCACACCCGCCCGCTGCGTATTTCCCCAGACAGGGTCACGGACGTCACACGTTCAAGTTTTCATGCACAACCGTTCACGAGTGAGCGAGCACTCTGCCCCCATCTGAGCGCCCGGCACAGTGTCTGTCCGGCGGGAGAACGAAGAAATGTGGTCCCTGCTCCAAAGGCCAGACCGTCCCCCGCCCCCCGTGTCCACCAGGCTGGGCAGTGGCTCCTTTGTGGGCCACACACCCGCCTCACGCCGGGCACACCCACCACACCAGGAGAACTCATGGTCTAGTGGCAGAAAGGGACACGGGGAGCCCCAGCAAGAGCACACAGAGACCAGACACAGCACCGCTGTGCACGCAGCTCTGGAAGCAGAAAGGAGGACGTTTTGGGAACCACGGAAGCGGGGTTTTGAGGGGTGAGTAGGAGTCTGCCTGGGGCTGGGACCTTCCTGGGCACACCCAGCAGATGCAGCAGCAAGGGCAACTGGCCTGAGGAAAGGCCCACAGTCTCCTCAGCCTGAGGGTTCCCGGTGAACCCTGGCTCAGAGTTAAAAATGTGCTTCCCATCGAAGGGCCCTGAGCGTCTCCACGCAGGGGGGCCAGGGAGCCATGCACCCCTCACTCGTTCCCACAGGGAGTAACGCCGCTGTCTCTCAGAGTCCTGGCGCTCGGAAGGAGCCCCTGGGGGCTGGGCGAGAGGGCGAGTGTCGGGCGCACAGAGAGGCGAGGGTCTCGGCGGGCCTGGGCAGGGCAGCGCCACGCCTGGCGCCCCAGAGGAGCCGTCAGGCGCTCAGAATGTCCCTCGGAGTTGGCAGATACCTGTTCGCAGGGTCCTCCGAACTCAAAGAATTAAACTGGCTGTCTTCTGCCACTTCGGGGGCTTCTGCTAAGAAAAAAACTCGTATCACTCGATGCTGATGAAAATGCTCGGCAAGGTGATTTTCATCTTTAAAGTGGTTCACATTTTGTTTTTTATCCACGATAAACTTCTCCTAGCAAAAAGATGGTGAAGTGCCACAGTCAAGGTTTTTTAGCTTCTAGATAAAATGTTTTCCAAAGGACCGACACCCAAAGCTCTTACGAGACACCCAGGCGAACTGAGATAGAGCCGGAAAGAAACACCGCCTCCTCCAGCCCAGTTTCTGAAGTTTTCCCAGGAAAGTGCGACGGCGATTAATTTCAAAGTGTGTCTGCTCCGCAAGCTCAGGAGATTTTCAGGGAGAAATGCCTATGTTTGTGATGTTTGACAAGCAGACATTTCCCTGCTCTCCCGTGGGCACACACACGCAGGCACACGCATTCCCATCCACGCGCACACCCGTGCACACGTGAAGTCCCTCTCACGTCTGGTGACAGAGCAGCTCGGGACAAAGGCCGTGGTGCTCGAGGACTGTCCCACAGGCCCCTCAGAAGGAATCTGTTCTGTGCTAAGAACCGTTCTCAGCAGCTCTAGGCCTGCTCTGCAGGTGACCCGGGTCCAGGAGAGCTTGGAGGGCACACCCTCGGGGACACCCTCGCGCCCAGTGAGGAGGGCACCCATCCCCGGCAGCAGGGGTCTGCCGGGCGGCCCACCGGGAAGCTTAGGGCATCAACTCGACGGTTCTCCAGGCCCGTGAGTGGCCGGGCGTCTCCCCAGGGGGCACAGGTCTTTCAGAAGGAAGGCCTTGGGGGAGACAGAGGTGTCTGGGCCCCGTGGCCCCGTGAACAAAGACCTCAGCCCCGCAGACCAGCCCAGGCAGGCAGACTCCCGGTCAGGGGACAGAGTGGGAGCACGCACGTAAGGACTCTTCACAATAAAAGGAGATAAATGGGTCCACGCGCACGGCCTTAGGGACACTGGGGGGTGGGGAGGCCAGGCGGGAGAATCCCAGGTCAGACTCTGCCTCCGAGTTTCCCACACAACGGGCTCCGAGACCCCCCTGCACTGTGATCCTGGCCCAGAAGAAAACGGCCCGAGGCCCAGCGGCCACCTTCGTAAGGACAGGGCAGGACAGGTGCAGGGGACGGGGCCCTACCTTCCTCGTCCAGGGACGCGGTGTGCACGACCACGGGGCTGGAGTAGGCGGGCAGCAGCGCGGGCAGGCTGGAGGGCACGGCGTAGCCGCAGGGCACGGGCACGGAGTACCCACTGGGCACCGCCGGGCTGGCGCTCTCCTCCTGGGCCTCGGGGGAGGGGGGCGGGGGCTGCTCCTCCTGGAAGGGCGTGATGTCGATGACGGAGTAGGGGTTGACTCTCGCGGGGACCCCAAGTTTGGTCGGCTCCACGAGCAGGCCCCCGTCTGCTCCTGTCCCGGCTTCCCCTCCTGGAGGCAAACACGGCATCAGGCCCACCGGTTCCTGCAGCGCTGACCCCCGACCCTGGCGGGTCCCAGGTCCCTGAGCATGGACGGAGCACCAGACTTTGGGGAGGGCACACGCCAGGGCAGGTGGGCACCGGGGCCTGGCAGCTCCCGGAACGCCCACCCACAGACAGGAGCAAGTCAGAGCTGCCGGACGGCGGGACCGCTGGCTCCTGAGGGCCCGTTGTGGGCACAGCACTGCAACTCAGCCCGACCAGCCCATGGGCCGTGAGTGCAGCAGCCGGGCCCCCCTCCTAACGCTGAAACAGAAACTAAACTCCGGCACTAAACGCGTCTCCAACCGCGTCAGTCTGAAACGACCTCAGGTGCCACAGGGGTGCGCTGCTGAGGCCGTCTGTACGAGTGACTGGGAACACCTGTCCCCCCAGACAGAAAAGAAGGCAAGTGGACGAGACGGAAACCCTGGAGACAGTACAAGTCAAAGAAACTCCACTCCGGCCACGTCACAGAGCGTCACAGCCCTCGCGGGGGACGCCCCCTCCCCAGTGGGGTTCCCCCCGCAGGGAGGTGAGGGCTGGCCGGGTCCCTGGGGCTCACCTGAGCTGGCGGTGGCGGCGGGCCCCAGGGGACTGGCCACGGGGGCACCTGGCGCGCGCCTGTCTGCCTCTGGGACCTCGTCTCCGCTGTCGAAATCGAACTGCTCTCCCTCCTCCTCCTCCTCCTCCTCATTATTGTTTGCGTCGAATTGGGCTTCATTTTCTACAGTTTGAATAAAGAAACGACAGCGTTCACACTCACTACCAGCAAAACCACCTTCACAGGCCCGGAAAAACGCCCGTGTGAGGTGACGGAGCCGCCCCGCCATGCACTTCCCGCCGGAGCCGGCTGGTGGTCAGTGGCTCGGTTTCCTCTCGTAAGACCTGCAACTCATTAGTCTGGGAAGGAAGCGGAAGGAGGACGGAAAAGCCCTCTCCACACCGGAGACACAGACACAGTGAACCCCGAGGTCACTCAAATCCTAGCGGGCCGCTCCCCTCCAGACACGCCAGCTGCTCCCCGACCTCGTTCGCCCAGCGCGGCTCCAGGGACTCAGGCGCCGCCCTCCCTCACACCCTAAACACTGGAGACGGTGCAGCCAGAGCCCACGAACACCCACACGGCTGCCTTCAAGCTGGTGTGCCCAGCACGGTGCCCAAGGAGAGGAAATCCAGGGGGCCTGTTTTAGTGACAGAGGTTTTCCCTTCTCACTGTAGGTCACTCAAGTCACAAAGTGATGTCTCCCACCCCGTTTGATTCGAGTCTGTAAGGATCCCAGGCTGTCAGAGCAGAGGGAGCAGCTCGGGGGGGATGAGCCTCCGTCCTCTGCCCTGAGCCGGTCCGGACTGCCTGCAGCGCCTCGGGCCACAGGACCTGCAGCCCCCGATCCACCCAAGTGACACGGGCCTGCCCCCACTCGGGAGAGCTGGCCGCAGCACTCGGGCACACACTGTCCCAACCGGGAACAGCCTCAAAAGACGTGCCACCAACAAACATGCCACCGACAAACACCGTGAGAAGAGAGTGAAAGAATATCCATTGCTAAGGTCAGAGATAAAAGCTACGCTGTTTTGTTCCCGGGCCCTGGAAAGCAGTGGTTACAATGTGAATGCTTCATCTGAGATACGGTGTTTCTCTTCTTTCCCGTGCAAGCTATTTGTTTTTCCTCTCTCATTGTTTAAAAGCAAAACAAGAAGAAAAAGTGTTTCAGAGGTGGCAGCTGCCACCGCTCCTCCAACAAGGGGCTGCTCACAAGTGCCTCCCAGCCTCCCCCTGGTTCTGGGTGTCACCGGGGTGGCCGCAGCCTGTGCTGGACAGCGACATCCCCCCAGAACAATGCCGTCCCCTCTGAGGCCACTCCCAGGGGGTCGGCTCACCCCCCAGTCCCCATCACCTGTGTCTCTGAGGCTCCTGGGTGAGGTGCCAGTGTCCCCTGCATGTGATCCTGGCACAGACACAGGCACACGGGCCGATGGGACAGGAGGAGAGCCGGGGACGCACGGCTCGGACACGGCCCCTCAGACAAGCAGCCAGCTCAGCCCCACAGCCTGCTGACCCAAGGGCAGGGAGTCCCCGGAGAGAAGCCATCGTCATGTCATCTCATGTCACAGCCACTGCCACCTCACCATCACCACTGTCACTGTCATGGTCTCCACGGGCAGGCCTCCAGCGCAGTGCAGTCCTTACCTTCTGGCGCAGGGGCGGGCGGCTCCGGCGGGTCCATGCCGCGGCTCTGCAGCCGGGGCCTGGGGCAGCCCTGCGGGAGGAGACAGGCGGTCAGAGCAGGTCAGGGAGCTGCCCAAGGCGGGCCAGCAGGGCGCCACAGGGACAGCCCGGGGGAGATGCTGGTTCTGGGTCAAGGCTCCGCCTACGGGTCACTAGGACTGGGAGCCTCCGGTAAATAGCCTGGTGGCGAAACCCAACACAATCCCGCCAGCCAGTCTTCACCAAACTGGCCTCCACTGAGCGTGGAAGCCAGGGCCTGACTCCTGCCCCTGGGGTCACGCCGGACCCCTTCCAGCCCACACCCCAAGTCCCCTCTGCCCCACTCCAGGCCACAGGCTGAGAGGAGAGAGGAGCACGCAAGCTACACCGGTGTCCACTTCCTCCTCCGACCAAAATTTTGGGTTTTGAATGAAGGACTGACTAAACCGAAGCTGATCCCTTTCTTAAACCACTCTCTGCACATCCCCTTCATTCTCTCTTTTCTGCATGCCGTTTCCCCCCATGCTGGCAGGAAAACCCGGTCTGAGCGTAAGTGTGACGCCAGCTGCATCCGGAGGAGGCGGGCCCCTCCCTGCCGCCGTCCTGGAGACAGGCAGCTCCTGCTTCCAGGGCTGTACCACAGCACCTGCCCAGTGACCCGCACAGTCTGCTCCGGAAGCCTTGCCGGCAGAGGCTGCCTTCCCGGGCCTCCAGGGATCCCGATGGCACAGCAGCGGGGGGGGAAGCGCAGAGGACCGGGTGGGAGGGCACTGACCGCCCCCACACCACCAGCCTGCCTGCGCCCTCAGCCCCCATCTGCACGCTGCCCCACGCACCAGTGGGACCAGGCTCTGGAGTCCTGGGCAGCCCGCCTGGGTCTGGGTGCCCACCAGCCCGGCGAGCTGCTGTCACCTGATGAACGGGAGGCTGCACTCTGCCTGCCACATGCCACTCACCTAGCCCGTCACCTGGCAGCTGCCCGGGCTGGCTGGGGGCCAGGATCAGACCTACACGCCACACGCCTCCCGCCAGAGTGCATCGCCTGGAAGCCAAGGTGCTCTGGCCTCCGGGCTGCGCCCGTCTCGCGGCACTAGGCTGAGGCGACACACGGACCCCACGGGACCCCTGTCCTGGCTGCCCTGCTCAGCAGGTGCCCCGCAGCCTCAGGCTGAAGCCCGTCAGGCCCCAGCCAAGCAACCCCACGTGCCCAACCCCAACTGCACCTTCCGGAGACCCAGGCCCGCCGGGTCCGGGCCGCACACAGGTGTGAGGACCACTCTACCGTCAACCCTCTCACTGCAAACACTCCCACGGCTTCCAACAGTCAGAACCCTGGCGGAAGCTGCAGCACTTTCCCCATCGGAGAAGCAAGGCAAATCACGCACATGCAGCTGTGCCCAGCACACGCTCTCCAAATGCAGCCTGGACCTCTCTGGTCTACTCGGCTCTGTACCCATCCCAGTGAGGGGTCACAGGAGTCCAACACGCGTGCACGTACAGGGCTCTGGAGTTCGAATGTGCGCATCGCTTTCTTTAAAAATAACAATGACGACCAAGTGTGAGGGTCTGGTCCCCACTGCAGACGCCATGCGCCCGGCCCGGATCGGAAGCACAGCCTGGGCCCGGGAGACCCCGAGGCCTCGCTGCCCAGCCATCAGGGTGGAGAGGACTCGTCCCTTGGCTTCCCTCATAGCTTCCCCAGTGACTCACGGAGTCGAGATTCTGGGGCCTCGGCTGCACCCCAAGTTGGCAGCTCCATGGGAAGCCGGTGCCCGGCTGCTCCCCCCAGAAACACAGCTCGCCACGCCGAGCTCGGGACCCTGAACGTGCAGCCTTCTCCACGCCCCCTCGAGCCACCGCAGTGCTTGGCCGTGACAGCTGGGACAGCGTATTCCCCTTTAAAAAGCCACTTCTAGTATCGGAAGGAGGTTCACGGAAGAGAAGAGCTTTAAACCTTAAAAAGAATTCCTTTTACTATGTTAAAGTCTTTCAAACACTGTTTAACGAAGACAGAAATCTCTGAGAGCCCACAGAGAGCCCCCTCTGCTAGCAGGTGCGCACACCTGCCATGATCCGAAGACGGGCAGGGAGCAGAAGAATGGTCGGTGTGCCTGGGACCGGTCACTTCCATGCAACGACTGGTCATTTTGGAAACTCACACACAGAAGCAAACAAAGAAGCAAACACAGTCTTCCAGGCCTGGCAACGTTGGAGAGGCTGACCTGGGGCAGGAAGAACGGGCAAGGGGGGGGCCAAGAGAAGGTCCTTGGCCAGCTCTGCGCCTGCACCTCACCTGTTCTCAGGCAGGGCCACTCAGGACACAGGACACCTGAGTCAGCACCTGAGACACAGGACAGGCAGGGCCACCCTCTGGGCCTGGCCCTGAGCCACACCCTCTGCTGAGCGAAACCGTGGCCTCCTCTCTGGGACCTTGCCCAGTTTCCCTAGACCCGGAATTCCCCTCACCTGCACAGCTCCCAGAACATCGTCCCCTCGTTCTTCCGACATCACACATCCAGAAGGCTCACCCGAGAGCTGTGATCCTGCCTCATAAATGTTTAACACCCGCGTCCCCCGTCTGTCCTGACCCGCTCCACTCGCCTTTCCACCTGTGCAAACGGTGGCGCGCGAGCCAAACACTCACATGCTCAGTGCCTCGCGATCTGAATTTTTCATCGCCGCACGTCTAAGATCCTTGTGCAATGAGAGAAGAGCCTACCGTATAACAGGGCTTCTAAATTTTCATGGCGACTTTTTCAGAACAATTCTTCACGGAGTGGCACAGCCCACATCACCACGATGTTCTCTCTCGCCCTCACTTAGGCCGAGCATTTTCAGTTGGAAGAGCCTTTTCGTGCATCGCCCTCCCTGCCACCCTGAGAGCCACCTGAAGTGACGGGAACTCCACCCAGGCCGCCCTCCCCATGCCCAGGAAGCCTCTATCCAGAATTCCTAAAGGGCTTTCCTCTAACTTCCCCCCCACCCCACCCGCCAAAAAAAAAACAAAACAAAACAGAGAAAATGTGCATCCCCAAATATCAAGATGATGAATTTGGTAAAACGACAAAGTCAGGCTCGACTTTCATAAGATAAAAAGCTGTTTTGAGTCAGCGCACTGTACCTCTTGCCTGACTGTCTAAACTCCGAGGGAGGCACTCATCCATTAGGAAACCCGCACTGAGTGGCTTTTCTCACCGCCAAGAGGCCACGCACAGAGGTCTACGCCTGAATGCAAGGCCACGGGGTCTGGAACCGCAGATAATGGCCACTCGGCCATGACCCGGGGCCAAGCAAGTAAATGCGTCAGGGCTCAGGGGGCAAATTATATTTTAAAACACACAAACAGTTAACCGCAGCGTTCTTGTCCAGTACGAGTCACTTCCTATAAAAGAGATATTTAAACTATATTTGAAGCCAGACGTGAACCGTGAAAACGTTATCTCCTGCAGTGGCCCCGCTGGAGGGACACTCAGGAATTCCGGACGAACCGCAGCGACTTCGCGTGCTCTGCGGCTCCACCAGCGGCAGGAGCGGAAGCCCACTGCAGCGGTGGAAGGAGCGCTTTTCACCTCCGGCACCAGTCCCTGCACCGCACACGTCTGCGCCTTCGCGGGGCACTGACTTCCTACGAAACGCCGAGGCGTCCACTCGGATTTCTAGGTCCAACGCCTGGGGCCCCCCAGAGGGCGCAGGGCCCGGGCGGGGGCGCCAGGGCACCTGCCGGCCAGCGGCTGCACCCCTTGGGCTTCAGCGGCAGGTTCCCGGGCGGGGACGTTCGGCACACAGGAGTCTCAGTGACTACCTCCGTCCTCAAACGGGCCGCGGACTGTGCCTTCACGGGGCACTACCAGTGACCGCTCCCCACCCAAACGCCTCAACTCATCCCCACGCCGCGTCAGGGGGGTCACACTTTCTCCCGCCTCCAGCGCCCGGGTCCCGACCGCACGTTCCCGACTGTCCTTGGAGTCTCGGGCCCATCGCCGTGGTCCCCGGGGGACTAGGACACCCCGCGGAAAATGGGGGGCTACTCCCAGGGCCTGACCCATTACCTGCACTGTGCCCGGAAGACAGGGGCCACCGGCTGAAGTTGGGGGGCTGCTCGCGGCCCCGTTACCTGCACTGTCATTGGTGGGAACAGGGGGCACCCCCCTAAAGTTGAGGGAGGCCCGAGCCCGCGACCAACCCGCAGAGACTCCCGCTCTCCCTCCCTCCCGGCCCGCACTCACCCCGCCCGGACCCCCGCCGCCGTACCTCCGAGCGCCCCTCTCCCCGCCCCGCGTCCACCGCCCCGGGATGCGCTCCTGCCCCGCCCACAGGGAGGGAGCTCCACCCCCAAGTCGTGATTGGCCTTCCCTGACGATACCAGGAGCCCAGTGGCTGATGTATCTGCCCGTTCCTCGACCGCGCCCCGCCCCCGCGCCCGCGCATTCCTGAGAGGCCACGTGGCCGCCCGCCGTCCACCACCCCCCCGCACCCCGCCGCCCAACGCCCCGCCCGGCCGCGCACGCGTGGGCGGGGGGCGCGGGACCGACCACCTCCTGGGTGCCGCCCCTTCCCTCCACGACCCGCTTTGCCGATGGAGCTGTCCTGGCTCCTGGGAGGGTCCGCTGCGCTGGTCCCGCCAAGTCCTTGGCCTTAGGAAAAGCACAGATTCCCCACAGATTCCGAGGCGATTTTTAAAGCTTGCTGTAGCCGGAAGCTCATTTTTCCCGGGTACCTCCCCAGGAAACATCCGTTGTGGCCTTCCGTGACTTGGCAGGGCCGGAAGGTGATGTCGCCGGAGACACAGCCTCACCTTCCAGCTCCCCATCCCCACTGCCGCGCGCGCCCCCCATCCCCGCAGTGCAGCGCCCAGCCCAGCCCAGGTGGGCGACAGGGTGACCCGTGCGTGGATTGGAACAGAAGCCGAGGGCCAGGGCCAGGGCCAGGATGCGCGAGAAGCCGCCCTTCCGTGCCCAGAACCCTTTATTTACTTTAGAATTATAAAGGAAACAAAATATTGCTATCATTACTGCTAAAGGGAGAGAAGTCAGACAAAGCATCTTCAACGACAAGAATGCAAAGAAACCAAAAGGGCAACTCAGGAACGTTACCTGTTCCCCGGTCAGCCAAGCAGATGTGTCAAAGAGGCTGCACCCATCTCTCAATCTCAGTCCGCAAGTAACATGAAGTCAGAACTGCATAAATACAAAATAGCTAAATGTCACAAGACTAACTTCAGCATTAAGCGCCCTTAAAGCGCCTATGCTCAGAAGTTCCTTCCTGCAAATGTGGACTAATATAAATCGTCACTCACCCGTAAAGGCCACAAAGGTTAGCAGACAACATTAAGTGCATAACTGAGGCACCATTTCAGCAGTGCTTATTATTAGCATTTGCCTGTTTTATGGAACCTGACTAAAGCTACTTTTAAATATGATTTCAGACCTATCTTACAGCCCACCGCAGAGACATCAGAGCGTGAATCGGTTAGAAAAGGTCTTCCCTCCAGTGACTTGCATATCAGAAACATTGTTCCAGTCCCTATTCTGAGTGTTCTAAGGTCTTTTGTTCTACGGTCTTCTACCCAGTTATCCTGGTGGTCCCGGCCAACAGGTAAAGAGGTGAGTGACATTTGCTGTCTTGTGCCACACAAGAACACTCTGATAATTGTCACGTTTTCTGGTCAAGCGGCAGAAATAAGAAGGAAATACACGTAGTACCGTATGGACCCAGCCAGGGATTTGGATTCAGTTTGGGGAGCCTGTTTTGGTTTCCGAGACGTATAAAACCTGTGTGACTTCTACAAGCCCCTGAGCTTGCACCTAACCCTCTAGGAAACGTGACTAGTAATCAGGGGTATGCAGTCTGCGGGCCCCATGCAGCCCGGGATGACGAGGAAAGTGGCCAGACACAAAATCGTAAATTTACCGACATTACTGGTTTTATTACTTAGATATGTGCATTTCCTATATTAGTAATCACAAACTTGGGACCTACTCAGCAAGCTTAAAAGATTATCGAAAGGGCCGCTGCGTAATTAGGGTTATTACGTGAGCACTTTTTGGGCTTATCTGCAGTGATGGATCTCATGAAAATTATGCACAGGCCTTTTTCTCGCTCATCAGTTTCCGTTAGTGTTTGTGTCTTTAACGTGTGGCCAGACAACGCTGCTTCTTCCAGTGTGACCCAGAGACGCTGAAAGGTCGGACACCCCTGCTAGATCATGGGTGGGTTTGAAAGGGAGAACTATGCGAACACCCCACCGCGGTGTCTGGGAAGAGCGTGTGCTCAGTGAGCCACATAATAACTTGGGTCCATCTTTTTTTTCTTCTCAGAAGGAAAACAGATTGAGCCCATGTTTCTCATAGATGGTTCACAAGTTTGTTTTCAAAAACTTATGGTCAAGAATCTGCTGTTGTGTAATCACTTTTTACCAAGAAATCGTGTTGTTTTGGGACCCGCATGGACAAGACAGGAACCCCGTCACATGGAGAGGCACTGAGCACAGCTCCCACATTTTCTGGTGGCCGTGCGGGTCATAAGCTCAGGGCCACCAGGACGGACAGCAGGGGGGCCCCGAGGCCACACCCTGGGGGAGAGACTCAGATCCACCCGGGTCATTCAAGTCTCTCACAGAGATATGTCGCCACTTTCTGTCCGCCTGGCTGCGGGAAAGTGCGAATTTCCACTGTCTTCCCTCTCTGTCCCGTGAGACACTTGGGAAAGTTAGGTTCGACCTCCCAACATCCAGGGACTTTCTGGTTTTCTTTTTACTGTGATGGCAGCTTTGCCCTGGGCACGCCTCCCACATTTCAGAGCTGCAAGGCAGCCCGCACACCCCGCAGGCCAATCCCTTGCCATAAATCTCAGCACCTCCTGGCGATTGCACATCTCCCGGCCCCTGGCCAGCGGCCACACCACAGACCTCGTCACCAGAGTTGAGGCAACACCAGCAGAGAGAGAGGCCGGCTCACAGATGCACAGACTCAATAGATGGCATTGTCCACTGGCCAACACAACAACAGCCTTGGGAACTTGACCTCTGGGTTTATCTGCTGGCCACCTAGCCAGGCCACACTGAGCCCAAGCTCTCCCGTCTGGACAGGGTTTAGGACTGTCCCAGCACAGGTGCCAGGCATTAGGGAGGACCTTGCAGAGGGCACCGCCCTGCCTGGCACTGCGCCCAGAGCGGCAGGTGAAGTGTTTGCAGACAGTTGTAGCCGTGCCGAGTGGCCGTGCACGTGGGCGATGGTGGACTGGTCAACAGTGTGCCTGTCACCCTGTGCCACTCGGTCATGGTACCAAGTGAAGCAAGGGGATGGCAGCTGCTACTCCGAGGAGTCCCAGGGACAGGCAAGGGACAGGCCTGCTGTTGAGAAAGTTGGGCACGCACTCTGAAGCCCTGGCTGTGCTTACAGGGCTCCGAGACCACGCGGCACCCCCTGCGGCCCTCCCATGTCTGTGGGCCCCTCCCCGGGCGCTCCCAGAAAGCGCCAGCCCCTTCTGACACCAAATGCAGGGCTGTGCAGAGGGGCACCTGGGGGTAAACATGAACTAACACGCCCACCACGTCCAGGCCCTCTTCCGCTCTCCTCCCGCACCCGGGCCCTGCCTGCTACGCTGTGTGCCTGCCACCCACACTCGCCCCACTCACCAGCGGACAGACCTGGTGACAAGAGGAGGCTGCAGACAGACTGGGGACAGCCACCCGGCAAAGCACATCCGCCACCTGAGGACAGAGTTCCAGACGCACCCTGAGGCGACGGCTCAGCTGACACTCACAGTTCACTGGATGGCAGGTTCCTTTCCACTCAGCTGATCTGCGTGTATCTTCACGAAGGTCTAAAATAAAACAAAGCAACTCCATTAGCGTGAACGCCCTTCGGAGTCAGGCAGGACTGGCTGCTGAAGGACGGGTGGGTGGTCCCCAGTGGGGGAGGGGTGTGCTGGCTGTGTGCCTGCAGTGACACAGTGGCGGTGCAGACCGAGGACGTCTGGGCTGTGCCCTTCAGTCCGTGCAGGTAACCCGGGGACAGCTGCACCGCAGCAAAGCCGTTCCCGCTAAATCGCTGAGGACCACCCAGCAGCTGGCCCGTAGCGCGCGCCTGCTGGAGCCCACCAGAGCCACCCTGTCTCACGCACAACGCCAGGCTGGGTCCCTTCGGTTTTCACGGCTCCATTCCTGGGGGCCCCCAGCCTGTGTGCCCACAGGTAAGACGGAGCCAGGCATTTGGACCCAAGAGCTCCAAAGAGCTTCCCACAGATGCGACGGTGCGGGGACACTGGTCAGCAGTGCAGGTAGGGACAGATGCTGGCCGTCAGGATGCTGCCATGAACTGTGAACTGTGGTCCACCAGCTGAATGCCCACACGGACACCAGGTGTCCCCCGGAGCCCCCAGCTCTCCCCAGATGGGCACTGGTGTCCTGGCGGGGACGGCTCTCCCGCTTAGCTCAGGGAAGCCAGCCAGTGGGCGGGCCCTGCAGCTCTCTCTCTGGCTTCACCAGCTGACACGCAGTCCCTTGCCTTTGGACATATTTGCAAAACTTCCAGCCGGAGGAAACAATGGAGAGGTATTTCCCGGAAAAGGGGTGCAAAAGATGGAGAAGCAGCGAGGCAGGTGAAACACACTGCCAGCCCCTGGGCCAGCTCGCACCCCACTTACCAGCGCTCGGTGGTCCAGGCCCTGCCTGGGCTCCTGGCAGACTCCCAGCCCCCGCCCCTGCACCCCACGGTGTGGCTGGTGACCACAGTCCTTGCACCTTACTACCCAGACACCAGCGAGTCCGTCTCGACAGGAACCACCCGTGGAGGCACCGACCAGCCTGGGGTGGCCGAACTAGCAGAGGGTCACCGAGAAGCAGTGGACAGGGACAGTGGACAGGGACAGGCACTCAGGCCAGGTCCCCAGCACAGAAGCTGCTTTCTCAGCCCCTTCCTCTGCTTGCCCCAAACATTTCTGCTTCCTTCACCTGTCCACACCCCTTGGGTGGACGATGGAGAGCAGGCCAAAGGGACAAGTTCAGGGACAGAGGAGAGGAAGCCAAGGAGATAAGAGGGGTGGGGAAGGTGCAGGGCCTGGACCTGCAGGGAGCTGCTGTGGGGCTGAAGGCTGCAGGCGCTGGGGGAGGAGGCATGGTCCCAGCTCCACACAGGGCCCTTTTGTTCCCCCGCACTCCCAACAATGGCCTGTTTTCTTGCTTAGCTCCTTCTCCAGTGGGTGGAGGGGGGGGTCTTGGAAAGGAAGGCAGCTCCCCCAGGGAGGGACCAGCACAGTGCAGGCAGGAGCAGGGTGAAAGAAAGGCCTGAACAGAAGTGAGGGGCGTGTGGTCCCCCCTGGGGCCCCGCAGGCCGAGTGGAGAGGATGGAGGGTGACCAGAAGGGCCTTGTCTGTCCCCCCACCTCCTTCCCCTGCCACCCCCCACCGCCTCTCCTCCCCAGAGCCCAGCCTCTGGAAGCACAGAGTCTGGGGAGGGCTGTCCATGCGACGGAGGGCCAGGGCTCCCGTGGGTGTTCCAGAAGGTTCTTTCCTGTCCTGCCACAAGCAGCTCCAGCTCTCCACACCTCGGAGCATGACAGACAGGACGGTGCTGTGGTGCCAGGGACACGGACCTGTGGGTGGGTGCGTCTGCGGATCCCCATCGGAGAGCAGAACAGCTGAGCCTGGGCTATGAAGAGGCCGGCACTCCTAAGGCCCAGGAGCGGACTGCGGCTGCATCGTCCTCTGAGGACACTCGGGGAGGGCCCTGGGGGTGGGGAGGGGAGAGGATGGACAGATGGACAGACGGACCTGGGCACAGAGGGAGGGTGCTGAGCAGGAGGGGACGCAGGCTGAGGCCAAGGTGGCTGCGGTGAGCTCACCGTGTGCTGCTAAGCCACCAATGGGAGCGCGTTTTCTTTGATCCACTCTTGCCCCCTCAGTAGCTGCTGCAACCTGGACCCAGACCGCTGGGCCGACCATGAACTTCCCTCTCCTCCCAGCGTGACGCTGCCTCCCTCCAGTGTTATCTGTCAATGCCCAGTCCCGGGGTGGCCCCGCCGCCCGCCCCGCCCGCCCCCAGGGCACTACAACTCCTGTCCCAGGCTCTTGTCTTGGGGACTCGGGAGTCCGGCCCCTGGCTCCCCGCTGAAGGTGGGGGCAGGACTTCCCCTCTGCGGTCTGTCCTTGGTTCCATAACCCGCGCGGCCAGCGCTGCACAGCGGGGCCCTGGAGCCCGGCGGGGATGCGCAGGCCAGCTCCCGGCGTGCAGCCCGCCCCTGGGCCTTCACGGGAATCTGACCGCAGGGCGGGTGTCCGCACGCCCAGGCGGAGGGGCCGCGTTCCCGTCCCCGCCTCCCTGTGCCCTGTGCCTTTCCAGCCCCCTCTGTGACTCGTGGGACCTCGTGTGGAGCTGGGCCCTGACACCCGGCTCTGGAACCCCAAGGGGCTTCCTGGGTGACAGGACCGTGTTGGTCCTGATGAGGGGACTCGGGGTGGCTGCAGGGCAGGGCGTGGCCACCAGAAGGGGCTGGAGGTGGAGGTAACCACGGATCGTGAGGAAGCCCCAAGAAATCCCAGTAGCAGGCGTTTGGGTGGGTGGGCACCTCCACTGGGAGGTGACAAAGCCCACCTCCATCCAGGGGGCAGGAGCGGCCGGTGGGCCACTCCCGGCCCCGCCCTGTGCACGTCCTCACCTGAGGGGGCTCACCTGTGCCCTCAGCATGGCCAGTAAACACAGGTGTTTCCCTGAGCTCTGAGTCGCTGCAGCGAACCAGCCAAACCCAGGGGGGGGCTGGGGACCTGTGACCTGCAGCTGGGGGCGTGGGGGGTGCTCAGGTGCCCACGTGGGGCTGAGCTGGGCCTCTGGGCGGTGGGGCCAACTCTCCCCGACTGCACACAACCTTGTCTCAGAAAGAGGAGCCTCTCCGGCTCCTGTATTTTCATTTTTTTGTCAAAGCAGGAAGTAAATACTTTAGAACTGTTAATCTGTAAGTAAGATGAATAAAGTTTAGTGTTCTGCATGGTAAAAAAAAATTTAATTAAGTTTAATTAAACACAAACATCACATACTTCCACCTCCCCTCAAACGGTCGCTTCATCGTAATTACGGAACTGGGAACGATTTCTACCCAAGTCTTCGTTATGCGACACGTGTGTTTGGACAAGTTTAGGCAAACAGCAGAGATTTCGACGTCCGGCCACGAACCGGGAGCATTTTGAAAGTGCTGAAGCCGGGAGGTGGGGAGGGATGGGTGGGTGGGATGGAATGGGAATAAAAGATAGAAACTGTAGTGAATAATCTAAAATAAAAAATTAAAAATAAAAAAAAAAGAAAGTGCTGAAGCCAACTCGGTTCTCCACCCGCCTTCCCGCGAGCTGCCAAAGCGCAGTCGGACCAGGCCTCTGACGCCGCATGGTCCCCCGCCTTGGAGTCCCCGGAGCTGCGGTCACTGCCGTCCTCCATGCAGAGCTGCCCGGGCTCAGGAGCTGGTCCTTCGGAGCCAGGGGAGGTCAGCTCTGCAGGGTCAAAGCCGAGTGTCCGTCCCGGTCTTTCTACGAATTCAAGATCGTGGCTGACTCTCCGCTGCGGCCTGGGGAGCGCGCACTGCGCGGGGCCTGGAATTCCGTTTGCACCGGGGAAACTCCGGGCCGGGCCCTCGGGCGCTGGCCTTGTCGATCCCCCGGGACAGGGACTCGCGGGGTCCCCTGACTCCCAGGGCAGCTGGGGCGGCCACCAACGCTCATCGTCGGGCCTCGTGCTGGGCTTCTGACTGCTCCCCAACTCGGCATTCCGACAGCGCCAGGGAAACACGGGCTGCTCATGGTGGTCCTTCCCCCGGGCCGGAGTCGGCTGAAATAGTGCCGGAGTGCCCGGGGCCTGCGCGGGGCACTGAGTGGCGTCTCCGCGCCGAGCTCCCGCGGGACGGGGCCAAGCCTCACCCGGGTCCCCACCACAGTCCCGGATCCCTAAGGACGCCAAGGGGTCGCCAGGGCGGGGCCGGCCGCTGCCCGGCCTCCTGGGACCAGACAGGTCTCTCCGCACCTCCCCCGCCAGCCCAGCGCTCGGCGGGCTCCGCCTCTGCTCCGCAGGCCCTTGGCTCCGCCCGTCCACCCTCGGGTCTTTCCGTCCACTCTCGGGTCTTTCCGTCCACACCGCTCGGCCCTCCCCTTCGCCTCCCGGCTGTCCTCGTCAATACTCGGCCGTTGAGCGCGCCTCGGCCCTTCCGGGCGCAGTCGGAGCTCCTCGGGACCTCTCGCCCTCTTCGTCCCCTCTGGGCAGTGGGACGCGCTCCACCCGGCCGGACTCACGCGTTGTTTCCGTAGCGCCGGGGCCGGGCGCAGGGGCTGTCACGCACAGCAGGGCGACTAAAATTAACGACACTATCACATACTTGAAAGTTGGTCAGAGAGTAGATCTTAAAAGTCCTCATCACAAGAAAAAATGTGTATCCACGCGTGGTGACCGACGTCAACCAGCCCCGTGGGTGATGGATGCGCAAGTCGTGTACACACGAATCCTTACGAGGCTCACCTGCTAGGAACGCGATGGGTGGGGGAAGGGGGCGTCACTACCGACCTTGGCCGTCAGCCCCCAAGTCCCCTGTGCAGGCGACAACTGCACCCGCACCTGGCTGACCAGCGCCCCTCGCGGCCCATCCGCGGGGGTCACCCGGCTCTCACTTAGCTCTGCAGCCGCCCCTCCACCCAGGGCTGCTCCTTTCTCCAAACCCTGCAGGTCGGGGGGCTCACTCAGGGGGGCTTCTGTCCTCCAGGGCCGGGGGTGTGTGGTGCCGGGTGCAGCGGCTCCGCAGGCCCGCCCACCTCGCCTGGGACCCTGCGGCCGGACGACTGGAGCGACCGCCCAGCCCGGGTCCCGCCCGCCGGCGCCGAGGGCTGCAGTCTCGGGGCCCAGCGCTGTCGCAATGACTTCGGAGCGCCGCCGACTTGCTAGATGGCGACTCCGTCTCACGCTACAACAGCCGGCTGAGAACAGCGCACGCATTTGTGTCGGAGACGCGCCTCGGGCCCAGGGCGTCCCCAACCCTGCGCAGGAGCCCGCAGGGCCTGCCCGTAAAACGGCTCGCGCAGAACAGCAGCTCCGCACTGCCTGGTCTTTAAGACCTTAAGTCCGTGATTTGTCAGCCTGTGCCGGCCGTGGTTTTAAACTTGCCCGTTTCTGACATGTAAATAGTCATTAGGTGATGGAAAGGCAGGCCGCTAGGCCCGCCAGGGCGCTCCAGAGGGGCGCAAACAGCCTGACCCGGGGAATGCAGGGTGGCGGTTACCCAACAGGTCCGTTCACTGATGACCCCGCGCACGGCGTCGTCACGATATTCAGAAACAGCAATAATCAAAAGCACCTTTCTGCTGGCCAACATGAGGCACTCCTGAAAAAGTTTTCCAAGGAAGTCACACTGTGCTGTTGTTCCCTTTGCCATGGCGTTTTATTGTGAGGCACAACGTACCTGCAGGAAAAGCCGTACACCCCGACCCAGACGGCTGCGCGGCCAGAGCTGAGGCCAGGACACCGGCCCCACCAGAGGACACCCAAGGGCCCTGCTCTGGCCCCAAACCCCTGCTCCCCCACTGGGACCGAGTTTGGTTTTATTTGCAAGCAAACCCAGACTTACCTCACATTCCGAGGACACCCCAGAGCACGACGGGACCCACCCACTGTTTTTATAGGAACTTCTTTACAGCCCCAGTCCAAATGCTTTTCATTTCTGAGATGCCTGTTTCCAGTTCTTGTCTGGACTTCATACGATCAGAAGTTCCCTCATGAGCCCGTTCTTCCAACCCCCAAGAAACCATGTTTTTTCAAATGATTTCATTTATTTATTTTTAGAGAGAGGGGAAGGGTGGGAGAAAGAGGAGAGAAACACCAATGTGTGGTTGCCTCTCACGCACCCCTTACTGGGGACCTGGCCTGCAACCCAGTCAGGTGTCCTGACTGGGAATCGAACCAGTGACCCTCTGGTTCACAGACTGGTGCTCAGTCCGCTGAGCCACACCAGCCAGGGCAGAGATCATATTTTATTGAAAGACTGGGGATGTATCTAACATGAAATGTTGGAGCTGAGAAGCTGGCTTTGTCAACAACAGGAAATAAGGCAGGAACGCTAGCAGAAGGGTCCGGGGAGCTGTGGGTAAATGCAGAGACTGGACACCGGTTCACTCCCACTCTTTCCTGAAACCCGGCTGAACGCTGCGTTCAAACTGTGCAGAGAGGACGCACCTGCAGAACAAAGACACGAGGAGCAGGGGGCCACAGCCCAGCCTGGGCGCTGGGGCCTGCACGGAGGGCAGGTGGGGAGCTGAGCAGAGGAGGGTGATGGACAGACACAGGGGACGGTGCCAGGAGGGGCCCTGGGCACGTCCCTCCACATGCAGGACAGCAGGCCAAGCCCCCGGCCCGAAGGACCATGAGGACTGGTCTGAGGACTCGGACAATGAATGGAGACTGACCCAGTGGAGGGGAGCTCAGTCCACTCCCAGGGACCCTGGGGTCACAGAACTCTCAGAAACTTCAGGTGCAGCAGGGGCGAGAGTCAGGAGGAAGGGCAGGGAGTTGGAAGTGGTGGTCCAGGGGAGTGGCCCCCAGGAGGCAGCAGGCCCCGGCTTTCCTGCGGAGCCCACAGGACACAGGACTGTTGAAGGTCACGGCAGGTGCCTTGGGAAGAAAGGTGAGGTTAGGTGAACAGGAAGCAAGGGAGCAGGCCCAGCACTGAAGCAGCGGGAAGCGTGCCGAGGAGGAGCCACGGTATTCTGGGGTCGCGCCACAGGGACTCAGACCCGCGTGGGACTCCGCCCACCACACGCCGCCCAGGGCGTTTGCCAGGCAGCATCGCATCAGCTCACGACACGCCTGGCGACGGGAGGCCTCCTCTGCCCGCCCCACGCGAGCCTCCTGGGGACGGAGCGCCCGTAACCTGGCTGCAGTGGCCGGGCGTCCCGGTTGGGAAGCGTGTGCGGGGCACAAAGTGGCCTTCCGGAAAAGCGCTGGACACGCAGGCCACCTCCGCTGCCGAGAAGCTGGTTCTCTGCGGTGCTGCTGTCGTCGGGAAGTGCCCGGTCAGGCGGCAGCACCGACACCGCATACGGCGTCACGCCATTTCTGTGGGCGGCACGGGGCTGGGCTGGGGGACCTGGGCACAGGCCCTGCTCGGGCGTCACAGGCTGGCTGTTTGGTGGGAGGACCAGCTCCCAGCCGGGACAGCAGCCGTGAGCCGTCGGAGCTCTGGAGGAGGGTCCAGGGCCACTCACCACGCTTCAGAGGCCCCTCAGGGCCAGCAGGCTTCTCCTGAGTCTCTGTGTGACATGACTCCCCACTGGGATGGGCACCGGACGCTCCACCAGGAAAAAGCCACTGGGGCCAGACACGCTGGGCATCCCCACTGGCCTTGGCGTGGGACACAGGCGACAACTTACAGGAAATAGTTCGAGCTCCCCAGCTGTTTGGTTTCCTTCCAGTCTGAGTGGAGGAGGGGCGGGAGGCCAGGCACCACCGGACACCAACCCTGCTTGGCCAGAATCTGGCCATGGCCACTGTCTCCTGGGGGTGCTGGCGCCCATGCAGGGCAGACATGGGGAGTCTGGTGACAGCCGGGCCTCTCCTTCCGCAGGGAGGGACGCAGACCTGCAGTGAGGAGGCACCTGAGCAAAACAAAGCCACGGCTGGTGGCAGAGACGGAACCAGTCACCAGGCCTGACCGCGGGCTCACCCAGGGGAGCGAGGCTGCTGCCTCCGCAGCAGGCGGCCCCGCAGACGGGAGGGGCTGCGTCTGGGGAACTCGGTCACCCGCTGTGGGGTGGCTCGGCTGAGGTCGGCCCTACCTGTGACTTTTCAAGCTACCTCGTCAGGTCTTGCACGGATGACACAGCCGGGTCGTATCTGCTATTCCTGCCGTCTGTCTGTCTGTGCTCGCGGAGGGCTGGAGGCTGTGGGGCCCCTAGAAGACACGGCCCCAGCAGGGTCGCCCCAGCACAGGCCTGGCCAGCAAGGGGAGGGCGGAGGTCCAGGACAGCTGCCAGTGCCATCTGTGACTTAGGGAACCAAGCGCCATCTTCGTCTCCAAGTTTCCTGCAGTAAGGCTGCAGGGTTTCTCTTGCTGGAGACGCGCTCTCCTCTCCCTGCCAGTGCGGTCTGAGAGCTGCTGGTGTCGTGCTGAGACACACGTGCCCACAGCTCGGGGAAGACGCGGTGACACCCACACCGTGACACAGCCGGAGTGGCATGCGGGGGGGCGACCACCCGCCTCCAGCTAGTCAAGCAGAAGGACACGTCTCAGACAGGACCACTCCCCCCGGGGGCTAACCTCGGGAGCCCGCTTCAGGGGGCGGAAGGGTTGGCAGGGAGGTCACGGCCGGCCGGGCCACCTCTCTGGAACGCCTGCTGGTCTTGCGGGACAAGCAGCCCTGTCAGCGCCGGTCCCTGGACTTTCCTCCAGACCCCCGAGAGAGAAGGGTCAGGAGGGCCGGATGCCCTCGGGGGGTCAGCCCAGCCCGCAGACAGGAGGGGGGCCGGGTCCCCCAGGGTCCTGGAGGAACAGAGGCCCCAGGGCCTGTGGGGCAGAGGGCAGCGTGGCCGTCTCCTCGCTGCCCCGCAGGTGAGGCCCGGCTCCGCCTTTCGGACGGGGCGGTGTGTGCTGGGGGCCGGGTGGGCTGTGGCTGTGGCCGTGGCCGTGGCCCACGGTGCCCACACTGGGTCAGCTGAGCAAACTCGTGTCCTTCAAAGGGAGCTGCCGCCTGTGCGGGAAGCAGGTCCCTGGGAGGGAGACTGGCCCCTGGGAGGCAGCTGTGGGACCCGGGGAGCAGGACCGGGAGTGAGGACCACGCCACCCTTCCGTCAGGAGAAGGGTCAGTCTCTCCCAGACGGAACTCGGACCAGGCTCCTCCAACGCCCTGCCAACTGGGCCCCGACTAACGGGGTCAGGGCTGCCTCTCCGTTGTTCGAACCACGCGAAGCTCTCGCTGGGCCAGTCCAGCCGGAGTCCCCACCGGCCACCCGCCATCTGATCGTGCCCCCGCAGCCCAGGCGAGGTCTGCTGCCCCGTCCACCCCCCGTAAGGGCCCCTGAGGCCAGTTTAGCAGGAGTCCTGCTATGGTCTGTCTGTGCCCCCCCGAAGTCATCTTAACGCCTAACCCCAAGGTGACGGGCCAGCCCCCCTCCGCATGCTGCCCTGGGGCCCGCCTGCGGCTGGAGGCTCTTCTAACCCACCACCGGCCCAAGCAGGAGGCTGGAAGCCGGACTGGCACCACGTGGGACAAGAGCGAGGAGGGAGCCGTGGCCTCAGGCCGGCAGCTCACCCAAGCAGGGGCCGAGTCAGAGGACCACACAGTCCCGGCTCTCCCAATGCAGGAGACAGAGCAGGACATCCCTGCGTCCGGGGACTGGCCCAGCCCGGCCCCGCCCCCTCGGCGGCTGTGCCCGGAGAGCACAGGTCAGCGGGCAGCACAGCAAGGGCACCAGCCGGGACCTCGAGCCCAACTCTGCCACACGGTGTCTAGCTGGGTATTCAGACCTTGCCGAGCCGCGCATGCGTGCTCAGACCACGCCCCGAACTGCGCACACGCGGACCGGCCACCACGCCCGCGCGTCCACACAGAGAACGCTCACTGCGCAGGGAGCAGTCCTGAGAGGCAGGAGCGGACAACGTCTCGGGTGCTGTGAACATCAGCCACTTTATTTTACTTCGTTTCCTATCTGTCCGCCAGACAGCTGCCCTCTCCCTGCCCCCCGCCCCCCGATTGGGAAGCACAGGCCACAGGGCAGTGGCTCCGGGCAGTGGTCTCCGCAGGGGCGGACTTCGCTGAGAAACATCCAGGTCACGTCTCCGGGTGCGATAAATAGGGGTCACGTGATCAGTGCAGCCCAGCGAAAGGGTGAGGGGAGGCGACGTTCTCGGAGCCCCTGCTGGCGACAGGCACAGGCTCCACTGATTTCGCCACCAACACGTGTCGCCAAAAAGCTTCGAAGGCGCTTTTGATAAAAATAAACTCTCGATTTTAACTGCCCACTCGTGGCAAGAACAGTGCTTGCACACCTGTCAGTCAGGGTGCTGGATGGGTGTGCAAAGCCCCCCGGGGCTTGCCACCAGGCAGCCGAGGAAAGTGGGAGGGGGGCGGTGCTGAAGGTGCAGGGAGCGCAGGGCCGCAGCCCAGCCGGGGACGCCGCTGGCTCCCGCGTCCTGAAAGCTACAGAGAAAACCAGCCACGGAGCGGGGGCCTCTGGGTGCCTGCTGGCAGCTTCAGTCGGTGGAAATGCCTCTGAAATGCAGGTACTCCTGATTAGTGAAGACCTTCCTTTGTTAACTGAGCGATGCAGTCTGAGTAAAAATTCCTGTTTTATGGTGGCCTCCTTGATGAAAAGTCTGACAAGATTTCCTGTCTCCTCCCCCTCGTTCCCACAGGCGGAGGGTTGACTTCCTGGCTGGCGGCTCCTCCGGGAGCTCCGCCCACCAGGCCAGGAGCCACTGGACCCGCCCACCTGGCAAGGCACAGGTCACAGCAGTTTCTACCTTAGGGCAATTCTTCCCAAACGTGACTTTTGGATAAGATGCTGCAGTTGGAGGTGTGACTGGGAAGGATTCAGCTGGCTCTACCACACCCACAGGTGGCATTTCTGGCGTGCAGTCACCCCGTCCAGGTTGACCTTGCAGACCTGGCCCGGCAGGGCAGGCTGGGTCCCAGGCCACAGCAGCAGGCAGGGGCGGCAGGACAGCTGGCTCCGAGGCCCATGCCCTCCCTGATGAGGAGCGGGCCCCGTGCGTGAGCGCCCAGGACAGACAGCGGCATCAACACGGCCGGACGCTGCTCTGGAGGCACAGCAGGGCCCCAAAGGCACCTGGAAACCCACACCAACGAACCAGCGCGTCAGGCTGCAGTCTGTCGGACCCACGACGTCGCCCTGCGGGGCCAAGGGGGGCCCGAGCGGCTACTGCCCCTTCTTGTGGGGCCCGTGGCCGTTGGTCCTGGGCAGCGCGCTGCTCCCGGGCTGCGGCGCCGCGAAGTTCCAGTCCACCGGGTGGAGGAGCTGCTGCGTCTTCTTGTGGGTCCAGTACGGGTTGAGGACGAGCGTCAGCAGGCCCAACCCGCACAGGAAGAGCGCTAGGTGCGGCGGGTGCAGGCTGCCGCGCAGGCCGTCCCAGTGCCGCAGGCACACCCACCACATGTGGTAGGACAGCACCATGCGGCAGTGGAACATGTGGATCATCAGCCACTGGTTCGCCTTCCAGAGCAGCGAGTCGGACCAGCCGGCCTGCGGGGACACGACAGGGCGTCAGCACGGCGGCCCCGGGCACCGGCAGCCTCCTCCAGGCTCCCCGCCCGGCCTGCCGCTCAGCGCCGCGCACCCGGGGCGAGGTAGCCGGACTTGCGGCCCCAGCTCCCGGACGGACGGCAGCGGGAGACGAGGCCCAGAGGGCAGACGCGCAGGGTGAGAGGCAGCCCTTGCTCCTGTGCATTGTGGTGCTGTGACCCCAGGCCCTGACACAGGCCACGACGAACCTGCCTCACGATCACTCTACATCTAAGTCGAGTTGGTGCACGCCACCTCCCGACCACCAGGTGCTTTCCCCGGACGCCAGAGCTGAGTCTGGCTGGTGCAGGTCACAATAAAACATGACAGGCCTGCCCTGGCTGGTGTGGCTCAGTGGATTGAGCACCAGCCTGCGAACCAAAGGGTCGCAGGTTTTATCCCCAGTCAGGGCCCATGCCTGGGTTGCAGGCCAGGTCCCCAGTAGGGGGCGCACGAGAGGCAACTACACATCAAAAAAGAAAACGAACACGACAGGCCTGTCCTGGGCTCCAGCCCCTTGTGGGCTGGGACCTCAGGCCTCCTGTGGGCCCTGCGCGACTGAGATGTGACTCAAACCCCCACACAGCACAGCACCCACTTGAAGGGGACAGACGTGGAAGGAGGGCAATCTGAGACTGTGACAGCAGGAATGCACCCAACTGCCACTGTCACCTGTTCCGGCCTACACCTGCCACCCCCGCCCCCGCAGAGGTGCCCATGTGAGGGAGACAGCAGGCCACCCTGCCAGCAGGCCCCCACCAGGTCCCAGAGCGGCGGGGAGGGCGCTGGGCTCAGGCCCCAGGCTGGCAGTGGCCAGCGCGGCCGACTCGGGTGGCACCGCACCACTGTCCCCCCGCTGTGCCGGGGCCCTGCTGCCCGGCGCAGGCGCCCCCGCCCACAGCAGCGTTCCGCAAGCAGCCAAAGCGGCGAGTGGGCTCCCGGGGGGCTGTGGGGCCCGGTCTGGAGGCACCACCGGCCCTGGGTGATGTGGGAGCCAGCGGCAGGTGCCGATGGCCTGGCAGCCAGGGACGACGGGGACTTTCTCAGGGCTTTTTCTAGGAGTGCGGCTCTCCACGGCTGTCTCTCTGCCACGTTCATGACGGCTCGTGGGGCGAGGTCACTGGACACGCCATCGAGTGTTGGGGGCACAGCACACCCATGGGATGCCGGTCCACACGGATGCTCCCTGACGTGTGGGGCTGTGCCCGACCACCTGGCGTGAGCTGAGACTGCAGGTAGCACACCTCACCTGCCGAGCAGCACAGCCTCGCCTCGCCCGCCTTAAACGTGCCGGGGACACGGCGCCCCACCCAGCGGCCGCACGGTGCGCCGTGCAGTCGGGGCGCCCGTGCTGGTGATGGGCACTGCCCGGCAGCACGCAGAGAGTCGGGCCACAGCACGCGCCAGGGAACCACCACCGGTCCGAAGGCCTGCACCACAGACCGTCTGTGTCGCAAAAGGATCCCCACAGCGTGTCCAGGGAACACCCATCACCACACAGGGCCACCACGCTTTCGGTGGTCTTGAAGATCAGGGTCTGCACCCCCTGCTGCTCCCCTGAAACTGGCCACGGAGCTCAGGGCGAGCTCAGACAGAGCCTGACCTCACTTCCTGCTCTTGCCTAAATGTTTCCCGCTGTCCCCGGGTTTCTGTGAGCTAATCCCAGCCACCACCATGGGACCTGGACCTCCATCCTTCAAGTGTGGCACTGAAGCGCCGTGACCTGGGCGGGCTGGGTCTCTGGCCGGACGCGGTGCCTGCGTCACGCAGGAGCCGGCCCCTCCCGACCGAACGGGGGACGTGGGCCTGCCACGCCAACAGGACCCAGACTGGACACGCGTCTCCTGGGCACTGGAGGAGCCAGGGTCCCCCCAGGTCGTGTTTCAGCTCACAGAGAGGAAAGCCTCGCCCCCTCTGACAAAGGCGAGAGCACGCCTTCCCAAATTCCCCACTTTCCAACGAGGGACAAGCAAGTCGGCATCTCCACCGTCAAACGAACGGGGAGGGAAAGTGGGTCTTGGGTTACGGGCTTTATGCGGCTCCAGGTCTGGCCTTTTTGGGAAGGAGGTGAGGGCATGTGACAGTTCAGCTGAATTTATTACTAAGTCACAAGTTTCTCTTGTTTTATTCCCAGCTGAGGGTATTTTTTACTGTTGACTTTTTCGTTCCTGACCTGAGGACATTCTCGCTCGTTGCTGTTAGCGGGAGAGGACAGCAGAGGGAGCAGAGGGATGAGGGAGAGGGGCAACACCGGGCTGTCTCCCGCGTGCACCTGGACAGGGGCTGCACCTGCAGCCCAGGCCTGTGCCCTGACCCGGGCTCACACCTGCGACCTTGCGGTGCACGGGGTGGCTGCTGAGCCGCCTGGCCAGGGGAAACCGTGTTTTTATAGCAGATTTTTACATCTGGGCACAGAGACTGTTGCAAATCCAGTCCCTTGAAAAGGCCATTGTTTTCACCACAGACAATACCCAGATGGAATTCAGCTGACTGCGAATGTCCCCCGGTGTGGACACAGTGAGCTGGGACGCAGGCCGTCCACACGGCACTGCCCGCTCAGGCCGCGGCTGTGTGCTGGGCACTGGGCTTCTACCGGGCGCTGCCCCGAATGCTGAGTGTCCCCTCAGCAACTCAGGGGGTGAAGGCAAGTCTGTCTCTGACACGTGGTGTGAACACCTCATTCTACTGCGACTCTGTCCCCGAGTCAGTGACAGTCTAACTTTCTGTGTGGACAGTGTTTCAATTCCAGCAGTAACTGCAGTTTATAATAAGTATGGGTTACGAGTCACAAAAGCCATTGGGGCCAGGATCTTGAAGAGTGGCCAGGACCCCAGGCTCAACCCAGACACCTTCACAGCCAGAGATGAGCCCACGGCCTCAGGGCGCAGGGACAGGGGAGGAGTGGGGAGGATGCAGTGTGTGTGCCCAGGGAGAGCTGCCTGCAACTCGAACAACACGGGGAACCTCTAGGACACGGGGCTTGGGGTGAGGCGGTGCTCACCAGGCGCCTGCAGCCAAGGGCCCAGCCAGGCCCGGCAGGTCCCAGGGTCCTGGTGGGGGCGGGGGAGGGCGGCGGTGAGCTGCCAGCCGGGAGGCACAGAGCCCCACGCAGAGCAGGGGCCTGAGGTCCGGAGAGGCTGTCGTGCACCGTGCCGCCCTGCGCGCTGCAGCGCCCTGCCGTGGCCCCGGCACCACCTGGGCGTGGTGTCCCCGCTCGTCCGCTGTCCACGGCGCGGTGCACACTCACCTTCAGGAGCATCCAGGACACGCAGGTGAAGGGGGTGCTCATCTCCAGGAGCAGGGTGGCCATGGCCAGGTAGTGGCCGGCCTGGAGGTTGACCAGCAGCCCCAGGAACCCCAGGAAGGCGAAGAGGTGGTGCAGGGCCAGGAAGGGGTCGAAGGTGCGGAAGCGCGCGTTGGAGAGGTGCAGGGCCGCGTTCTCGAAGAAGAAGAAGCCGGTGGCCGTGGCAATGTGGAACCAGGACCAGCCCTGCTGGGCCCGCGCCTTGTCGGTGTGCAGCACGGGGTCCCCCAGCAGCGCCCACAGCCCCGCCGCCGTGCTCTGCACCCCGAAGACGGCCCGGGTGGCCGCCAGGTTCCAGAAGACCTTCTCCTTGGCCACCAGAGAGCGGTAGGTGGCATTCAGGGAGGAGGACAGCTGGTGGCACACCACGAAGACGCCCAGGTAGAAGGCAAAGCCGGCCACCGCCAGCGTCGAGCGGACCTTCCACGAAGCATAGTCCAGGTCGAAAACGCTCTCGGACGCCCCTCTGTCACTGGCAGGACCCATCGTCCCAGCCCCTCTGTCAAAGCCGACACCGGGCTGGGCGCCCCCGCCGAGTCTCGTCCAAGGGAACAGCGTCCGCGCAGCGATCTCGGGCCCTCACACATCCGCCTTCGACCTGCAGAGGGAGCAGAAGGGCAGCTCACTGTCGGGCTGAGCGGGCGGACGCGGGACAGCGCACCGCCCCAGTCCCTGCCCCTCCAGTCAAGGTCAGTTCTGGCTGTTTGCTGTTCCCACACAGGGTCACAGATGCTCAAACACGGCCGGGAGACACTCCCTGGTCACATACGAGAAAGGAAAGCACAGGCGTGTGGCGTGGCCACGAGCAGGGCAGGCACACGGTTCCGACCCAGGGCACCCGAGCCGGCCCAACAACCACGCCAGCACGTGAGCCTTTGCAGCCAGAACCCAGGGCGAGAGCCCTGCAGGCTGGCACCCCAGTCTGCACGGCAGAGGGGCTGAGGAACGGGGCCAGGGTCCCCTCAGGCCACGGACGGACGCGGGTGGCAAGCCTGGGGGGCGTGGGTCCTGCAGCCACACCCTGGGTTCAGCGGTGCCCGGGAAAGCCCAGCTGTGCGCACCATGGAGGCTCGGGGACCCGGGGCTGAAAGCAGGCCTGGCACGCAGTAGGTGTTCCTGCACTTCAGTGCGGCCGCGGGGGTCCCGGTGAAGGGCAGGCTTGTCTGTGAACCAGCACCCGGTGCCAGCCCCGTGCTCAGTGCCCACCCGCGGGCAGCGCACGGCCAGACCTCGAAGGGCAAGGCTGCCCAGCTGCGTGCTGTCTGCAGAGAGGGGACAGACACCGCTGCAGGGCTGTGTCCGCCAGCCCCGGCCCTCGTCCCCACGCAGCTCCCACCATCCTGGCTGCGTCCTCGCCAGGGACCCCTGCCCCTCCCCGGACCAGGTAACTCGATGGCCGTCTCTGCCGTTCATCCTAACCACGAAATGGGTCCCTGAACTATAAGCACACAAATGAGGACCCGGCCCAGGGCCACATGGACAGTGTACTGGACCGTCTCAGTTTCTCCCACTCCCAGGGGTGCCTGCCGGCCAGGAAAATCCTGGGGGTGCGTTTACCTATTCACGAAATCAGCTCAACTGAGTGAGTCAGTAACCTTCCTTTGCAACAACGTGAACACTGAAGCTCGCTCTCACTGCCCTTCTAGTATTTCTGCCAGTACACGCCACGCACTTCTCCCTCCAACAGAGGTCTGACAAACGTGGACACGTGGGACACAGGTGTCACGTTTTCTTTCCAAACCACAGAGGACACGGCCGGCCTCCAGGTGAGGCTGTCCCAGCAGCCCCGCCTG